>RJWJ010004147.1:0-78819 GCA_004363605.1 Indri indri | reverse complement strand
TTAGGGATTTTTCTTTTCTGTTTTTCATTAGTTTAGCCAAAGGTGTGTCAATTTTGTTTATTTTTTCAAAGAACCAACTTTTTGTTTTATTAATCTTCCGTATAGTTTCCCTGTTGTCAATTTCATTTAGTTCTGATTTGATCTTATTAATTTCCCTTCTTCTGCTGGGTTTGGGGTTGGCCTGTTCTTCTTTTTCCAGCTCTTTGAGTCGATTCATTAGGTTGTCTATTTGTGATCTTTTTGACTTTTGGATATAGGCATTTATGGAAATAAACTTTCCTCTCAGGACTGCTTTGGCTGTGTCCCACAGATTTTGATAACTTGTGTCTCCTTTGTCATTTAGTTCAAAGAATCTTTTCATTTCCATCTTTACTTCCTCATTTATGAAGGAATCGTTCAGCAGAAAGTTGTTTAATTTCCTTGACTTTGTGTAGAGATGAGAGGTTCTGTTAGTGTTGATTTCTGTTTTTATTCCACTGTGATCTGAGAAGATGCATGGTATGATTTCTATTTTTTTTAATTTTTTGAGACATGCTTTGTGTCCTAGAATATGGTCAATCTTAGAGAATGTCCCATGAGCTGATGAGAAGAACGTGTGTTCAGTAGTTTTTGGGTAGAATGTCCTGTAAATGTCAGTCAAGCCCATTTGTTCTAGAGTTCTGTTTAAGTCCATTATTTCTTTGTTAATTTTCTGTTTGGAGGATCTGTCCTGTGCTGTCAGTGGGGTGTTGAAGTCTCTGACTATTATGGTGTTGCTGTCTATCAATTTGTTTAGATCAAGTAGTTTGCTTTATGAATCTGGGTGCACCTAAGTTGGGTGCATACATATTTAGAATTGTTATGTCTTCTTGTTGGACCGTACCCTTCACCATTATATAGTGATCCTCTTTGTCTTTTATTACTTTTGTTAATTTAAAAGCCAAGTTATCTGAGATCAAAACTGCCACACCAGCCTTCTTTTGGCTTCCATTTGCTTGAAATATTGATTTCCACCCCTTTACTTTGAGTCTAAATGCATCTTTGCAGGTTAGATGCATTTCTTGGAGACAGCAGATGCTTGGCTTGTTTTTTTTTTTTTATCCATTCGGCCTGCCTATGTCTCTTGAGAGGGGAGTTCAAACCATTCAAATTTATTGAGAGAACTGATAAGTGGGGTGAATTACTGTTCATTCTGTTGGGTTGCATTTTGTTGCTTTGTTTTCTCTCTTGGGCCATTGTGAAATCTAGCCTTTGATCTTTAACTTTTGAGTGGTTTCACATTCGAGAGTGTTTATTATGCTGATCCTTGTGTAATTCTGTTTTGAGTACTTCTTGGAGAGCTTGTCTTGTCTTGGTGAATTCCCTCAGTCTTTGCTTACCTGATAATGTCTTTATTTCTCCTTCATATATGAAACTTAGTTTAGCAGGGTACGAGATTCTAGGCTGGGCATTATTCTGTTTCAGAAGAGCGAGAATGGGGCCCCAGTCTCTTCTTGCTTGTAGGGTTTCAGTTGAGAAATCTGGAGTTATTCTGATGGGCTTTCCTTTGTATGTTACTTGTTTCTTTTGCCTTACAGCTTGTAGAAGGGCCTCTTTAGTGGATATTTTGGTCAATCTGATCACTGCATGACGTGGTGTCTTCCTATTTGCATTGAATCTCCCTGGGGTCCATTGAGCTTCTTGTACCTGTATATCTAGATTTTTGGCAAGGCCTGGGAAATTCTCCTCTATTGATTCTTCAAATAGCTTATCCAGCCCTTGAGTGTTTTCTTCTTCACCTTCTGGAACCCCTATCACCCTCAGGTTCAGTTTTTTCACATAATCCTACATTTCTTGTAGGCTTATTTCTTTTCTCTTAATTTTCTGCTTGATCTCTGTGACTGACTTATTTAATTGGAAGGAGTTGTCTTCAATCTCTGAGATTCTTTCTTCTGTTTGATCTACTCTGTTTTTGAGGCTTTCCATGGTGTTTTGTAGTTCCCTGAATAAGTCCTTCATTTCCAGGAGATCGGTTTGATTTTTCTTTAATATTTCGATTTCTTTAGTGAATTTTTCTTCTAAGTCCTGGATTTTTTTTTTGTGGTTTCTTTGTGTTGGTTATCCATTTTTTCTTGCATATCATTCAGTTTTCTTACAATCCGTGTTTGAAATTCTTCTTCTGTCATTTTAGTGTTCTGAGTTTGGTTAATGTCCATTGCTGGGGAGCTGTTGTTCCTCTTTGGGGGTGTGCTTTCCGTTTGAGTCTTTATACTTCCAGAGTTCTTTCACTGGTTCCTTCCCATCTGGATCAGTTGTTCCTTCTTGCGTTTAGGTTTTTGTTTGGATAATGACATGCCCTGTTTAGTCTCTGAGCAAGTAGGTGGTGTTTGTGGGTAAGATTCGACCACACCCTTTATGATGAATCAGTAGATGCAGTAAAAGCATGTGCAGGATGACCTCCCTGTCAGTAGGTGGCACTTGCAGGGAGGAGCGTGCTGTTTTGGGGTCCTGTAGCTAGCTCTTGTTCCTCTAGAGAGGCCCTCTTGTGCCTCGGATGATGGGTGGGGCCCTGGGATTTCCAGGTGTGTCCTTGTTCTCCGCCTCAGTGGCAGCAGGACCAGGAGTGAGTCTGGGTGGGGCTGGGTTGGGTAACCCTGCCCTCAGGCTCCACAACTGCTGTTAGCCAGGGTCAAAGGTCTGCTCTTTGTTTCTGTGCAAAGCTGCCAGGAGGGGCTGAAATGGCTCCACTCAGCTGAAAGTCTGGGCTTGGGGGCTGGGGCTGTCCAAGACCTGTACTCTGGAGCAGGTCTCGCTCCCCCCACTCTCCCCCTCTCCGTGGCCTCTCCCAGGCCTCTGCCAGCAAGCGGGACCTCAGGCCGATGGATTTCCTCTGGCTGTGATGTGGGCTGGGAGATTCCCTGCCCAGGATCGCAGCCTGAGCTGGGTGCACAGCCCTCTTTTGGGAGGAGACCTGGCGCTCAGGGACAGATCAGCGTGTCTCAGTAGGAGTAGTGCCTCACTCCTCAGTAGGCTCTTTCACAGATCTCTCTGTGCCCCAGGGCAGTGCGATCATGACCTGGGTGTACGGGGTCTGGTGTGCAGGCCTGTCCCCTGGGCCCTGGAGATCAATCCCTGACCCTGCCAGGGGGAGGGGTGCTGATCTTGAAATACCTACAGGGTGCCCAAGCTGGATCTATTTCACTCCACCTCGGGATTTGCCCCATTCTCCTGGAGTTCCCAGTCAAGCAGCACCTGGGAGGGCTGGTAGGTAGGGAGCTCACAGTCTGAGTACCCCTCAGTGTGCTGTAGGGCCCAAAAAGGAAAGGTCCCATTCCTTGGAGATACCTCCGTGTGACAGCTAAATTGTCTCTCTGGGTACCCACAGGTAGGGAGGGGGAAGGAGAGAATGGAGCAATATGGCGTCTGCTGATAGGCTTGGGTCTGCGCCTGGGGAGGTGCCCTGAGGGGGCTGGGAACCTGGCGCGTGTCCGGAAGAGGCCACTGCTCACTGGTGGCAGCCGTCTCTGGGCTGGTGTTGGCAGGTCTCTCCAACCGCTCAGGAGACCACCAACAGTCTGAGATGCAAGGGAGGGGAAAGTTAACTGCTCCACCTACTCTTGTCGCTGGTCTCCAAGCCTCTCGGGACCTTTCTCCCTCCAGTTCTCCTCCGCAACATATTCCCATGGAGTCTCCTGTAGTTTCAGGCACCCTTCCTTCTGACCCTCACCCGATATATGTTTCTCTGCTAGTTTATTTTTTTCTCTTTCTTCTAAAATTTGTCTTTTTTGCAGAGACACTGACTGGCGGCTTTTCTCGTCCACCATCTTGGCTCCTCCCCGCTAACATGATATTTTTAAATACGGTGTCACAATTCTTTCCCTTACCTTTCGCATTGAACCTAAACCACTCTCTGTTGTCTTCGCTGTGAAACTGAAATAGCACATCAGGTGCCAAGGATCCAGCTGTTTGTATTTTTTCTTCAAATGTTAGGCTTTGGCTTGTGCTGGCACATAGGGGTGGTGCTAGGAGCTTGCAGATCATGGAGAAATCTGTTCTTGCACATTAATTTCTCTACTTTTGTTCTGATTTCCTTGAACTGAGAAATACACATTGACCCGTTCTTAGTAGATGGTAATTATTCACCAGTGTGCAGGGTCTCCCGGACCATGGATTCACTAGAAGGACTCAGAAAAACTGAGTGCTCACAGTTACAGTTCACCACAGCAAACAGATAGAGGCTAAGAGCAGCCAGGGGACAAGTGTGTTTGGGCAGAGTCTGGGGAAGACCAGGTGTTTGTCCCCTGAAGTCACACAGATGGTGCCTCATTCTCCCTCAGGGATGTGTGACAAGACATACAGTGCAGAGCCAACCAGGGCACCTCCCTGAGCCTGCGTTAGGTTTTCACTGGGGGACCACTGTGGCACTCGGGCATGGGGGACCCATAGGACTGAACCTCGGTCCCAGCGTCCAGCCCCCCAGAGGTCAGATGATACCACTTGGCCCTGGGCCCCTGCTGAGCAAAGACAGGCATTCACCATAAACTGCTCTGTCAGCATAGACTGTCTGATGTGACCCAAAGTCCCAGATAAACACAGGCACCCCCAGGCAGGATACCCCCAAGGGTTCACTGTCACCCAGGAACCAGTCAAAACCAGACTTTTCTTTGGAATGTGCAGGGTTTGAACACGAAGCTGAGTTAAGCCTCTCCTGCACACCAAGTAAATGCACATCTTCTTTGTCAATGATAAAAATAAGGAGATAATTTCTGCACAGTCTATTTTTTATGATCAATTTGTGTATGAAAAGAGTCGTTAGATATTTGATGGGAAAGAGAGCTAAAAATTGAGATCTTTCTGGGACGTGGACGCAGTGCCGTGTGCTTCCTGCGTGCTGTTACACTTGATCCTCCCAAGGAGCCGTGAGGAAGGGTTGGTATTCCAGTCCCATGGAGGGAGCTATTCACACCCTTTCCCCTGCTTGTCCGGGCTGCATCTCCCTGCTGGGGTCAGCACCCTGGGCTGCTTCCTGCCAGAGGTGCAGGTGTGGGGAGAAGCATGGTGGGGCAGACGGAGACGTCTGACCAATGTTTGGACCTGGCCCTAATGAAGCAGCTCCCCGTTTTTATACAAATGGAATGACTTCCGTGAACATCACATGAATGGGGATGTGTTAGTGATTGCAGCATTAGAGATGCTCGTGTCTCATATCTGGTGGTGTTACTGACTACAGGCAGAAGAGAATAAGCAAGTTAATTGAGATTATGAGTTAATATTACACTTATTCCTGCCAGTCAAGGCCACACATCTATTTACCTTACATAAGATAACTTTACTAGTCTGCTGAGGCTGCTGTGACAAGGTAGCCCAGACCAGGTGGCTTTAACGACAAGACTGTATTTCCTCCTGCAGCTGGACGTCCAAGGTCATGGTGCAGCAGGGCTGCTCGCTGGGGCCTCTCTCCTTGGCTCGCGGATGCTGTCTTCTCCCTGTGTCCTCACCCGGCTGTTCCTCTGTGTGTGTCTGTGTCCTGATCTCCTCTTCTTTTGAGGACACCAGTCCTATTGGATTGAGACCCACCCTGGTGACCTCTTTTTGCCTTAATCACCTCTGCAAAGGCCCCGTCTTCCAACACGGCCATGTTGGGGATTAGAGCTTCAACATGCGAATTTTGGAAGGGCAAAATCCAGCCCACAATCATCTATTTTTAATATATCCATTGGTGCCCTGTGAAGCCCATTGCCTGCAGCAGTGGGTCCCAGACCCTCCAGTCCAAGAACAGGACCATTTGTGACAAAATTTCCACTGGCAGACAACACAACGAACATGGGGCAGGGATCTGTGAGATTTAAAAAACTAAGCATGTTCAAATTAAAAGACTGTTCTTTACTCTGAGATGACACCCTTCCTATAATTTCATATTATTTTGTAATATTATAGGGAAAATGAACAGTGTTTTTGTTCTTATTTTCTTATTTGTTAAAAGATGTTGGGATCCCATCGTGGCACCCCTGTTTCGGGGTTTTTGTGGGCTGGTGCGATATGAAACCTGTGGTCCTGCGTCCTGCCCACCTTCCTCTCACGTTCTGAGGGAGCCCTGATGTTCTGGACTGGCGGGTGTGTCCCTGCAGACAGCAGCCTTCGCCTCGGGGCTGCCTGCTCTGCCTGTTTGCCAACCCGTCACCCCTGCCTCTGGTGAGTGCCTGGCCTGCAGCCATATGTCGTCCGGAGAGTTCTAGCACCCCTTTCTCTCTATACTGGGTGTCAGTGTGGCTAGAAGTCTACTGTCTGGACTCTGACTTCATGGACCCACCAACTGTTTGACCTTAAGCAAGTTACTGAACCTCCTTGTGCCTCAGTTTCCTCATCTGTAAAATCGGAACATCTGTACTTTCTCCCTAAGGGCGAAAGTGGAATAGTTCATGTGAGTGGCTAAGACTATTAGTGTTCCATGAACTCTGGCTCCTGCTGCATCCACTGCATCATAACGCGCCACTGTGCTCAGTCGCAGGTGTCCCTCCTCGAGGAGACCACCCCCTGCATGCATCTGTGCGCAGCGGATGTGCGCCTGGCTCAGAGCAGGCACAGAGCAAACATCTGTCATATTAATGAGTAAGACTCAAGTGTGGAGACCGGGTTCTCCCCTGGGCTAATGTGTGGCCACTTCCCATCAAGGCATGCGGTCATGGTTCAGATGGCCTGGCCTCACCAGCACCCTGCGAGGTCTGCTCCTCCAGTTAATCACTTTTGATCAAATTGATTCCAAACTGGATATTGAGACATTTGATATTTTAGAGGAGCAATTTAAAGGCTCATGTTATCTGGCTCTTTGGGAAGATCATTCCTCTGGAGCAGTGAGCTTAGCTACCCACACGAATGGCACGATTTAGTTTTGGTGCAGGGTTAAGACCTAGGAAACCCAGTAGGGTTCATTGCGTGTTGTTGAAATGGGTTTGGCAGAGCACTGCTGTGTCCTGCACTGGACGAAGCAGGTTCAGCTCCTCTGAGGTCGAGTGTGAGCTGGTTCTGATTTTCTTCTCTAAACACACTCGTTAGATTTCTGTCCTCAGCTGTTGAGAGCTAACTACGTCACATACAGCTTGCCCCATTCTGTCCTGGCTGCTGGCATCTGAAGAGATTACAGCTAGCAGAAAATATAAAATATAAAAACTATTGCACCTCAGATTCTAGACGAAAGTATCTCTCCCTTCCTCGAAAATAGTTTTTGATATTACTTCTGTTTCTTTACATGAATTTTTCTGTTTTATACATTTTAATATGATAAGTCATCTCAATTATTTCAATAGGTTATAAATTACAAAATTGGGTTAAAAATACATGCTTCCATTCTGCAATGGAGTTGTAGATGAAACACAACCTTTGTGTTTACATAATTCTTTTTTTTTTTTTTTTGAGACAGAGTCTCACTCTTTTGCCTGGACTAGAGTGAGTGCCGTGGCATCAGCCTGGCTCACAGCAACCTCAAACTCCTGGGTTCAAGCAATCCTTCTGCCTCAGCCTTCCGAGTAGCTGGGACTACAGGCATGTGCCACCATGCCTGGCTAATTTTTTCTATATATTTTTAGTTGTCCAATTAATTTCTTTCTGGTTTTTTTTTTTTAGTGGAGATGGGGTCTCACTCTTACTCAGGCTGGTTTCGAACTCCTGAGCTCAAACAATCTGCCCGCCTCGGCCTCCCAGAGTGCTAGGATGACAGGCGTGAGCCACCGCACCTGGTCTGTGTTTACATAATTCTTAGTGTTCACAGCCCTGCCTGTGATTTTGCTTGTTTGATCTGTGCACAGTGATGCCGAGGAGGAGAAAGGACGAGTGTTCATTTCCGTTTCATAAGATGCCTTGCGGTGTGGTGGCTAAAGGCTCCGGCTGCACAATCAAGCAGATGTTGCTGCAGACACATAGTGTTTAACTTTCCTGAGCTTTTCTGTTCAATTGGCACCACGATGCTCACCTCAGCGCTGCTGTGAATTTAAATGAGGGTATAGCTCACGTGCTGCCATGCTTCCTCGTGGCAGCCCGCAGGCGGGGATGGGCGCTGGCTCGTGGTGCCGCGCAGCGCAGCACACAGCCTGTGAACACGGCCCCAGGCTCTGTCATCGGTTCCTGTGTCCAGCATCCCACAGGTGGCCAGGCTCGAGTGCCCACTCCACGCTGCAGTGCGTGCCAGGCGGCTGCGCAGAGCTGACCCTCCTGGGTGTGGCTGGGCATTTGGCTGTACTCAGCATCTCGTGCACCTGCCAGAACCAGCCCCCCTCCCACACATCCACGGCCCTCCATGCACCTCCTGCACGTGGCTTCAGGATCCTTGACGTCTCTCAGCGTCCTGAATTGTATGGGAAGTTGTCACCCAGGTCTGCCAGCTTGCTTAGAAATGTTATTAAATATCATCAGCTCTCATTTACTCTTTCCAGAATTCACAGTGAGATATATTAACAGGAGAGGGATGACTTGGGAGCTCATGCGCCTGAGGCACCTTGGGGATGCCCCGCTGTGTTTAAGGGTGAGCAAGTAGGAAGGGCGTTTTCCTTCCCGTTAACTCAAGCAGATACAGCACTGTAAAATGCAATTATGTTGCACCCTGTAGCATTAAATATTAACATGTAATATTAAAATAGTTGAGAATGTAAAGTAGATATTAGAGAGAGAGTGCAACTATGACAGGAGCCTCTTGCTACATCCATGGTCACATGGGAGGGTTGTGGCATCTCAGCTTTTCCCACCCATGGCTTTAGAGAGAATGTAAACTCACCAGCCACCTGGAATTGTTTTAAATGTTTTGTTGCTGTATAGTAAATTCTGTAGGTAGTACATTGTATAAACTGTGCATCGTTGTTTAATATTCAGGACAAACACACTTGCCTATATCTCCAGGCAAATTCTTACGAATGTGCTATATTTTATAGATGCTCTTTTTTTCCTAGCACTGAAACAAACACAACCCTAAAACTAATATAAAGGGAACAAAATTATGGCTTTAATATTGAAACAGCTTCCTTCATAAGGTGCCAGTAAGTTCTTTATATTTGTAAAATCAGCTGATTATGAAAACCCAGAAAGAACTGAATGGCCTCCCCCCTGCTTCGCTCTGTCCTGACTCAGAAATGCCATGAAGGACGGTGACCCTGGTGGGGGCCGTGGAGGGGCAGAGCTCGGTGTCAGTTCTCTGTGCTGTAACCTCTGTCTCAGAAAGCGCCGTGGCTGGACAGGTCAGCCCCCAGCCACCTGCCGTGACTAAGTTTCCCACCTGAGGTGAGCCATGCCGGGTGCTCAGTGAGCACCTGTTTTCGTGTTCACAAAGGGAAGGAAGAGCGGTTTTTCTCTTCCCTCGCCAGCCCTTCTCTCTCTCATCCTGGCCTTCGGGCATCTGCATTCACTCCTGTGACCGGTGCTGGTTGGATGCGGATCTTCCCTTAGAGACGTTGGCCTGATACCCCTGAGACGTTGCTTTTTTCATGCCACACACTTTCCAACAAAAACGTGGGTTAGGAATGAACAAGAAATTCACAAAGAAAGTACAAATAGCCAGTAAACACCCAAGCCTCGCCATGATGTATGGCGGGAAGGGCCTCTGCCCAGGATCTTGGAGGGCCCAGCCCCACTCAGCTGTGCTCCTGCCGTTTGCTGTGGCAGCCCTGGGGCCTCCTGAAAACAGCTCCAGGGCCGAGGGCCTGCGTGGCTGCTGGACCATCAGCCCTTCCCGGAGGAAGCTCACGCAGAAGTTGTGCAGACGGTAACGGGAAAGAGAACACACGCTCTGTCTTCAGAAGCAGGCTGTAAACTAAAAGTTAGTTGAAGGGATGTGAACAAGCAAAATAAAAGGAGGTTGGCGTAATTAATGAGAGTTTAGGTTACCAGAATTAGGTGAAAGTCGAAATGATTTCATTAAAGTACTTTCTTTAAACTTCCTTTCCAGTAGCAGCTTTTGTTGCAAACATTTCAGATTCAATGACAGACAGCAAAGAAGGGAGGAAGGACAAGCCGGTAGATCTGATGTAGAGCAGGACCATGGTCACAGTCGTGTGGGGATTTTTGATAAGTAAGTGGATTTCTGCGGCTCTTCCCAGACACAGGGTAACCACTGTGGGAGATGATGGATACTCTCGTTGCTTCACCAGAGTAACTGTTTTGCTGTTTGTGTCCCATAACTTGAGGTTGTAAACCTCCAATATACACGATAAAATTTATTTTTAAAAAACAAAGAAAAAGCCCAAAGTGAAAGTAACATTTGGGCAGATCTTGGACGCTGGCATTGAAAGCTGGCAGTTGGGAACAGGTTTCCTGATGAGCAATACGTCTCAGGGAAAAGGGTTTAATCCATACTCTGTGATTTGGAAGCATCTCACGGTGGTAATGGCGAATGCTGGAACGTTCTTCTCCTTTTTATTACACTGGACTGGGCTGCCTCACGCAGCATTGCCTTTTTTGACTGTGTTTATTTGTCGCCAGATGCGTGAGTACATAGCGGTGCCGTGAGGCAGGGCATGGGCTGTTTCCGACATGGAGGCTGGATCCAGACTCGGGCCTCTCTCTAATGAAGGATCAAGAGAGAGAAGGTCCCCTTGGCCCAGTGGTGTCTGCTGCAGGCCAGCAGCTGTGACACTCCACGTGCATCAGACCTGCCCATACACGACGGCCGGGTCCCCTCAGAGCTTTGGATTCATAGGGTCAGGGTGGGGCCCAGGTGTTTGCGTTTCTGGCAAACTCCCGGGTGATGCCGGTCCGAGAGCCCACCTGGAGAACTGCAGCTCCAGATCCGTCTTACCCCACCCCTGGGGAGGAGCAGGGCACCCTGGAGGATGCCCGAGACAAACACAGCAGGGACGGGCCCTCCTCTCGGGGTGCCCTACCCTTCCCTGACTGCATGCCTCTTCTGAAGACCGTGCAGGGACCCTGCGCCCCTGCTCGAGAAGCCCTGCTCAGAGATGCGGGCACCCAGGCACAGTCCAGTAGAAGAGAAGTTGAGCACGGGCTGCCCTGGGCTGCAGAGAAGGGGCGGTTTCCCTCACCCTTTCCTGAGCACGGAGTTCAGGACACGTGGAGGCCAGGAGGACGAGCTCCGAGCCGCAGCTCAGCAGGTCTGGCCCAGCCTCCTGGGGAAGCACAAGTGCCGCTGAGGACACCTTGGAGACCCAGCGGGGATCTGAGTTGAAGCCTGGGCCACTCAGTGTGTGTCAGCGGAGAGCACCCTGCACAGAGGCCGATGACTGTCCATCGGGGGCTGTCCCGTTGTACCTGTTGACGAGGGCTGCAGAGCCGGGGGTCCCTCTCACGTTCTAGCCTCCCGCTCTCATCGAGTCTGGGCATTTCCCGAGCAACTGTGTTGTGGGTATTGAAGATCGTGCATCAATATCCCTTCTGATGATTTGAAATATAAATGGACTTCATATATTTCTCCTTAGGGTTTTATGTCAGTCTTTATTGCTAGATGAAGATAAAGTCCCTAAATTTGTTAAGGAAAATGACTTTGAATTTTGCTAATGTGACTGGTGAGTGATTTAAGCGTGACTGTCCTGCGTTTTGCGGATGACTCCCGAGGGTTTCCAATGCCTCCCGGGCTCATGGCTCGAGTCCCGCAGGACACCTTCCCCTGCACCCTTGGCAGTAAAGTAATAGGACCATCACTCGCCACTTTCCATGTCCCTGTTCAAGTATATTGAAGAAATATGCGTAAGTCCTTCATGTGGCTTTCAAATGAAAATAGAACTCCAGAAATTTTACCTTTTTATTGTTATCATTCTGCAGAGCAGGAACACTAGAAATAATAGCTAGTTGTTTCCTGAACATCTGCCATGAATGCACTTTTAAAATATCGCCATGGACCCTTCTCTCTGCAAGTTTTTCCAGCCCAGCTTGGAGCAGAGGATGTGGGCACCACCGAGGCGCCTGAGAGAGCGTTTTGACATTCCAGGAAGAAAATTAAAGGGATTCAACCTGTCCTACTCTGTGTGGACAGAGCTCAGGGCTGACTTCATGTGGGAGAGCACACGGGGCAGCGGTTATCCCTTGGGGGGCTGGGCTGGCCCATTCCAGCACCCCCAGTGCATGTGGAGAACCAGATTTGGCCAGGTGTGCGTGCACGCCCCTGCCCGCCAGGACAATACAGGTCCCAGAGACCAAGACGTGTGCACCACAGCCGCCCCTCCCTTCGCAGAAGAACGTGTATTTGATTGCAAGGGTCTGTTTCTTTTAAAGCCTGGCGTGGGTGTCGTTGCCCCACCAGACATACATATGTTTCTTCATGATTCTTCTTGGTCACCTGTGTTTGAGAGGCACAGCGCTGAGTCTATAAGAGAAGTGGGTGATTTTTTTAAAAAGTTGCCAGATTTAAAATTTAACCCTGAGAATGGGAAGGAGACGTTTCTTTGATCCCTTCCCTGTGAGCGCTGTGTGGTCTGTGTTCTGGGCCACACCCAGGAGAACATGGGCCATGGGACAGGACAGTGAGACGAGCATTGCTGGCCACTGCCTGTGAGACTCGCTAAGCAAGACTTAGGACAGAGTCTGGGCAAGTGTTTGGACCCGGCTGCCCTTCCTGAGACAGGGGACCCACGAGAACAGCACCCCTATTCCTGCAGTGGACACCCTTGAAGGGCTGGGGTCACCCACCCTGATCTCCAGAAACACTGACTCCCACGAAGCCCCCTGCCAGGGCACAGCCGCCACAGGGAGGTGGGAAGGGCACCTGCTGCGAAGTCGGACGCGTCCCTGGAGCTTCTTGCAGCCAAATCCCCTCGTCCTCGGAAGGGTCATCGGGCCCACCTCTAGGAGTCGTTCCGTCAGTCGCACAAACATGTCATGTCAGAGTGAAAACTGTGCTGGGCGAAGTTAGACGGGCAAAGGAGACTCTGTTCAAGGACATTGCAAGAGAGGCGAGAGCAGAACTAGTCTGTGCCCAACTCCCTTGCAGAAGAGCGGGAGGGTTTTTGGAGCTGGGGGGCTGCCTCCTCCCAGGTCTGCATTCCAGAGGGGCAGCTCCCGGCCGGCTGCAGGAAGACCAGACTGGGCAAGTGACAAGAGCAGGGAGAAGATCTGCATCTGAAAGGACCAGAGGAAAATCTGCAGCAACAGGTTTTTCCGAAGCCGATGCTCTGTGGGAAGGAGGTCATGGCCTATGGTGGGGTCACACCCGCCGCGGGTCAGGACGAGTGAGACATCTGCAGTCTGGAGACACTCCGTGAAGACCCCACACCCTCCCAGAGCCCCGCACTCTGTGGACAGGGGACTGTCGCGTGCCCCAGGCGTTGGGAGATGGCATATGTGGATTCCCAGCATCTCCAAGGGCCCCGAGTTAACCCTGCATGGAGTGGTGAGGGAGCTCACTTGGATCCATCTGTTTCTCTCTTTATGAAGAGAAAGTGCTCGTTATGTAACAGATGCTCCAAGTCCGGGGTGGCCAGCATTCAGAATGTGAGAATGGCTTCTCCAAGTTTGCTCACTCAGGCAAAATAATTCTTGTTAAACTAAAAGCTGCCACCTGAATGTCCTCGAGCTATTAATGGCATTGACCTGTCTCCGCAGCCAAGAACCCAAGCGTGCCGGGCAGAGCAAACTCAAGCTCAAGTCCTGGCAAACAGAGCCACCACAGCCAACGGTGCTACATTTCCCCAGCAGCTCGGAGGCACACGAGGAAGGCGGAGCCGCAGAAAGGCCCATGGGGCCGAGCGTGTGCCCCGTGTCCCCGAGTGAGGCTGGTGGGGTATGGGGAGCTCGGGCACGAATGCAGTGTCACCTTCCTCATGCCCAGAATGAATGTTTGCCGGGGAGGGAAACAGGTGTTGGCAGGATCTGCGCTCGCCTGTGGCTTTGCGTCTCACACTGAAGACATTGTTCACTGGCCTTTGTCCTTGTATGGCCTTGCCCGGCCGCCCATCTGGCCCAGGCCCTGCCAAGGAGCTGCAGCTGGAACCGAAGCCACCCTAGGTTGGTCTGACTTACGTCACTGCCCACCCCGTCAGATGTTGCAGAGTCAGAAAGTTTGCAGAGGGTTTCAAAGTTTCCTTTTCTTTTTTCTTTCTCTCCTTTTCTCCCCATTTTAAAATGAGTTCTAATGTGCCCTTTTCGGGGGGGTCAGCATTCACGTGTTTGTTTACTCCTTCATAAAACAAACATTTACCACCCCCTCGTCCCTGTCCCTGAAGAATTCCTGGGATCGTCTTTCTGCGAGGGTGTGTCGTGATGGACTTTCACGTCTGAGAGGGGAAATGAGCATGAAGTGGGGTGGGAAAGTCTGCTTTTCCTTTACCTCCCGTTAAGGTCAAACTACCGTAGCTTGCCCGATAGGACACGTATCTACTCCTGTTTGCTTTGCTTAAAACAAGACGGTGGAGGATGCGTTAGGGAAGAAGAGCTCTTCTGTCGCCGTCAGCTGCCACAGGCAGAGGGAACACAGGGGGCTCTCGCTGGACAAAGGCAGAACCCCTGCAGGGTTTGTCCCTGGACCCTCCCGGCACGATTCCCTCCACCGTTGCTGTTCCTTTCTCTCATTTGCGGAACGAGATGTGAGCCAGACCCCGGCACCCAGGCCCTGCCGGTGATCAGGGCTTGGCCCTGGGCGAGTTATGGAAATCTCTTGGATTCCTCAGTTTCCTCGTCTTTAAAATGGGCACAGCTTGGGGTTGCTCTGAGGATTAAATGAATTAATCCACATGTCCAGTGCCTCCAGCAGCACTTTATACCCTGATAGGAAGCATTTTATGTGTCAGCTGCTTCTGCAACTGTTGATGTCATTGCAGAAACTGCCATCGATGCAAAATGCTTTATATACCATCTTGTTTTATTTTCCATAAATCGTTTCATGTGCATTTCTTGTCTCCCTAATACACGTATCAGCTCCGTAGGGGAGAGAATAAATATATTTTTCTGTCCTTTGCCCAGGAACAGTGCCAGCAGCTAATAGGCAATTTTCAGATACGCATTGAGCAGAACTAAAATAGCATTCTCTTTTGCAATGAGCCTTTAACGCAGCCGCTATCCATGGTCACTCACAACACCCCGATGTGGACCCTGAGGCTGCAGGTCCCGCCATCCCGAGGACGGCATTTGCACAGAGAGGAGCCTTGGAGCAGTCAGCAGCTTGCAGGGTCAGGCGCACCTGGACCGTGACCCAGGGTATGAACAAGAGGGCGGCGCAGCTGCTGCTCTGCCCAGAGCGACCGCGCCCGTCACTACCCAGTTAATATTCAGCGGTGGTTTGTGGCTTCTGTAATTGGAAATCTCTTCCACTGAACACTCTTATTCTCTCACTCCCCACGGCTTGATTGGAAAAGAAGGAATTTAAAGATCTTTTGTGTTTTCTTAAATTTGACAGTAATAAAATTGGCTGTTGGAGTTTGTGGTGAATAAATCATTGCCAACAGGCTATTTCAGGGCCCCGAGCTGGGAGAATAGAGCTGTGGTCAGAGATTTTAGCTCACACATCGTTGCCGTTTAAGAAGGGAAGGTGATATTCCTACATTTTTCCAATACCCTAAGTGTATCATATGTCACCCTAACCTGAGAAGAGGGGCTTTATGTCTAGAATCCACATTTCTGGGTGAAGAAACAGCCCTAGCAAGTCCAGCAGCACAGAGCTAGAGACAGAAAGTAATATTGTTTTCCACGCACCAGCTTTCTCTGAAGACGGAAGCCAGGGAGAACAGGGAGGAGGTTCTCCCAGATGCAGACCCCGCGTTTCAGCACTGCACGTCGGCACGTGGTGCGGCCGCTTGCCTTGCAGGCAAGGTGCCTGCGGCCCACGCTGGCGAGGGCACCGGCCTGGGGACATGGCCGGGGACATGGCTGGTGGGCAGTGGCAGTGCTGGGACCTGGCCCACAACCGGGCCTGCGGGAAGTGTGCTTCTGCAACCATCGTTCCTGCAATTAAAAAAAAGTGTTATAGCGACCATCTGCTGGGGCTCATTGCTGTTGACTTACCTAAAACTTTAAGCTAGTGGCATTTTTTTACAATTTTTATTCAAAATATGTTATGTATAAATATAAACCACTAAATATGAAACACCAATTAAATTTGACATTTATTAAAATCTTCTTCGCACCTGTCTTCTCTCCTTCTCCCAGAGGAGACTCCTAGAGAATCCTGCCTGTGTGGTGTCTGTATCATGTTTGTGTCATGTTTGTGTCATGTCTGTATCTACTTCTACATCATATCTGTGTCTGAATCTCCATCTGCTCTCTGTTTATGTCTGAATTACGTTTGGATACTATGTGTCAAGCACCAGGAGAGAGGGTTTACAAAGCGACTTTGACTCTATGTGATTTTTCTTATGGATTCACTTTGGAGCAGAAAAACAGGTGGAATGGAAGGAGTAGAGAAGGGAGGGTCATTTCTCAGCACGTCCTGGGACACATTCGGGCTGCGAGTGGCACTTGAGCAGAGGGCGTGGGGTTCCCTGAGGGGAAGACAGGGCATTTCAGACTGCGGGGACCGAGTCTGTGGAGGCTCGCAGGGGGACACACCAGGGTGTGTGTGGGAAACCGCCAAGAGCCTGGATGGGCAGAGCGGGTGCAGGAGCCCAGAGTGACGTCAGGAACCCAGAGACCACGTGGTCGATGACGCCTTCAGAGCTCTCCTGTGGTCTAGGGGTTCTTGGACTGCCGTGGGCCTGAGAATCCCCCACGGGGCTTGTCAGGAGGCTTCTGGGCCCCCTTCTCTGGTCTGGGGTTCTGACGTGACCTGAGAGCCAGCATGTCCTGCATGTCCCTGGGGTGCTGATGCTGGAACCCAGGCTGCACTCTGAGAACCAGCTCTGGTGGTATGCAGCCAGCAGAGCGCATGAAGTGGCAGAGGGATAGGAACAGGTTTGCGTTTGAAAAATCTGCTGCAGTGTGGAAGAGGAATCTTCCAGGAGGAAGTCTGGGCAGAGGGACCCACCGGGTGTCCTCATTCCGTCAGCATTTGTCGTACTGCGCGCTGTGGGGCGCACACGTGGGAGCAGTGCTGGCCACCACCCATTGGCCAGGGTGTGTTGTGGGAACAGGGCAGGGAGGGCACCCAGGAGGGCCAGCTGGTGTCGGAGCCCCAGCCTCTGTGACGTCAAAGCTGATTATCCATGATCCAAACTCTGGGCGGGATGGACGTGGGTCATGTGGGTCAGAGGAAGGCAGGGAGTGGAGAGAGAACATCGTGAGTATTGCTTGTGTTTTATCATCAAAGTCTTAGCATTGCCAAAGAGACAGTACATTTTCCCAAGTGAACATGTGGTTACATACAACCAAATCAAAATTTGTTTTAATGCCAGAATCCCATAATCTGCGTGTGATTCTTTAGTGCAGAACCATAGACGTTCAATTTAAACATGCACAGGAGATATTCCAACTATGCTATTAAATATTTCAATGAAAGAATTCCGGGGTTACGCATTCATTTAAATGGCAATGTATCCAGATAATAGGTTAGTTCATATTTTAGTTGTCCTTTAAGACTAAATTCACATCTGTCCTGTCACTTCTGGCAATCTGGGACTCCGTGTGTGGAAGTGTTTCCTGTGACGGTGTCGGTGTCTATGGGAGGTGCTCAGCCCACAGCCACACGAGCCACATTGGCTTGGTGGTTTGAGTATTTGCATTTTCTTCCAACTGACTGATTACATGGCAGGCTTCATGCTGGAGAGAGGCGTCAGGCAAGTGTACCCCACAGAGAGAATGTGGGGTGCTGAGGCAGCGTGGCGGGAGCTAGACCAGCTTGCACACCCTAGAGAGCACCATGTGTCAACCGCGCCCACTGGCTATGCGGCGTGGACTCCCTGCACCTGCAGCTCGAGTCTCTGGGCTCTGAGGCTGGCAGAGACTCGCACCCCTGTCTCTGGCTGGGCACAGAGATGTCTCTGTGGAGACCCAAATCCAGGGTGGCTGTGCCTCCTGGGGACACTTCTGCCCACAAAGACAGTGCTGGGAAGTTGTTCCCTTTACCAAGAAACAGTTTTTGTCAGTATTTAGTGACGTCATTTCATGGGCGAGGGGGCCACGCCCTTGTCGTCTTCCCACCTTCCCACCTCCTGTGACGGGCTCCAGACAGATCCACCGGGTGTCCTGGTTAGGAACTTGCCCAGTGCAGCTTGCTGCTCCTGCAGCTCCCTGGCCAGCCTTCTGCGTGTCTCCACACTGATAGACATGACTCCTGAGAGGAGGGTCGGTCTCAACATGTCGAATCTGCCATGTTGCTCACTGGTGGCCATGTGGCTACAACAGATCCGTGGGGATGCTTTGCACAGCAGACGCTGCGCCGTACAGGTGGGGCGCGTGCAAGGGCATTCTCTGTTTGGGAAGATCATTCCTGAAGAAGGTCAGTGCTTTCTCTGCGTTGCAACCCAGCCAATCACAAAGTGCTCCGGGATTTCAGCTGAGCAGAGGCTGTGGTGGAGGCCGTGCGCCCCCGGGGAGCAGTCATCTTCCCATGCAGTCCCAGTGAGCCCCAAACTCACACATGTACTGCAGGCATTATGGTGTCATGAGCAACGCTACAGCTTTCTTCACGGTGAGGCTGACACTTGCTCCCAGACCAAAGCCTGCCCCGCCCCGCTTTGGACGACTTGGCAGAGGTTGCCACAGTCGTTCTGAGAGCAGCAGGGGCCCGGACACCCCTATGTGCTCCAGTTCACCTATCAAAGGAGAGTGGGAAGGGATTGTGCTTGCTGAGCTTCTCTGTGTCTCTGAAAATTACAACTTCTCCCCACCTTGTGACTACAGGACAGGGAGAATATATGCATTGATTTAGGAGTTAGAGATTTGAACTCCAAGTTCATCTCTGAGTTTATATGATTCTGTAATTATCTGTCTTTTTAACTTCATTTGTTTTACTTTGTATCATCAAAACATGTAGCTCGAAAGTGTTGGTTAGACTGTTGAGTGACTGTGGAAAACCTGACTAGCTAGTTCCATCGCTGGTCCGAGCGGTCTGGGACTGACACCACTTAGTGAAGCTCGGTTTGTGGAACGCCCCGTGTCCACACAGCAAGCCTGTGTGTTGTCTCTGATGATACGTTTGTTTTGTGAGTGGGGCCTCAAGCCCAACACGACCGCCAGGGCACGTGCTTGCCGGCAGCGGCGACCACCCTGAAGAGTCACCACCGTGATGCCTTTGATCTCAAGGAAGTAAGATTCCCGAAGCCGCCTCTCCACAGTATCAGAACTGAGCCCAGATCTCCTAAATCGGGTTTGATGTTTTCACGTGAGACAGACATCACCGTAGGATGCATTTGAATAATGTGGCAAACCCCGAGAGTCCAGGAGGCCATGCTGTGGGTGCCGGGCTGCCCTGCCCTGCAGCCGCGCCTCCTGGCAGATGAGCCGGGTCTCTGCTTTTCTTCTCACCCCGCCAGCTGGCCCTGTGAACTGCGGCTCCTCTGATGAGGCTCAGTGGCGGAGGCCTGGGGAGAGGAGCTGTCTTTGAACAGGCTGGACCTTGTGGGCTCCGTCTGAGCTGAAGGCCAGTGGGAGTGGATCTGCCTGGAAGGCGGGCTGACCCAGCTCTTTGGAGCTCAGAGCTCTGGCTGCACTGAAAGCCCCACTAGCAGGACTGTGGCGCTTTCATGGAAGAGGTGCTGTCAGAACTGCACCCGGGTGGCAACCTGGGAGGACGTGGGTTGGCGATGGGGTCTTCCAGCCGCTGTGAGGGCATTTGCAGAATCCACTAGTGCAGGACACGGCCTTGGAGTGAGGGATCGAGGCCCGACCCGCAGGCCCTGACGTGGCACCCACCTCCTGGCCTTTCTGCAGACTCAGTGTTACAAGGACGGACTTAGAGCAGGGCATCAGCAGATGCATCCCTTAGCACAATGGCAGTGTCAGCGCTGTGTCCACAGTCTCCGCTGTGTAACTCAGGGGGCAGTGAGGACGCTGCCCCTTCTGCATGTGCATCTGCCACCACACAGGCCACGCCCAGGCCCCCGCCGCAGACAGTCCCTGCCTGGCCCCTCTGGTCAGCGACGTGCAGCCCCAGGTTTGGGGGCAGTGGGAAGTGTTTGGGGGCCCCGATAACGCACCCGTCTTCGTTCGACAGGAAAGGTGAACCTGCAGGCAGAGGTTCATCTCGCTGTCGGGCTGCAGGGAAGCCCTGCTGAGGGAGGACCAGGCTCCACCATCGTGGGGGCTGGCGGTTCAGAGCGAGGCTCCCCCGCTGTGTCCTCTGCAGACAGGATGGCGTTGTCACTTCTGTCGTGAGTCTTCTGCAGTGCGGCCTCTTAATCCTGTCTGCTTTTGTGATATGCGACTCACACGTAACCGCAGAGCCTCGTATGGACATGTAGACCTGCGCGGAGAGGACGCCTGGAGCCCGTGTCATCCCAGCTGAACTAAAGCCCCGGTGCGTGCCAATGGCATTCACAGGCCTCTGTGCAAACGCAGCCTCCGCAGGGCCCGGGACTGCCATGCGCCTCTGCTGTGTCCTGGCTCAGACCCCGCCCTGAGATGCCCCTGCGCCTGTGTCTCCTGGGAGGATGCACCACTCTCCTGCTCCAGCGGCTGTCTCGGGACACCTGGACACAGGGGCCCAGCTTCATCTGAATGTCGTGCACACGTGCTGACACGCAGGGAAGGTTCTTGTCCTCTGAGCTTCTTCACCTTGGCGTCTGGCAAGTTGTGTGTTCCCTTTCATTCTTACTTACGTTCTCACTGTCGTGCTTTCTTGTTGTGGTTCCTTGTGTCCCCCGACTTCACAATCCTGGAGTTCTGATTTTCCTCCCCAGGAGTCGGTGGCCTGGTCAGTGTGGTGCGGCCACGGGGTTAGCGTCGTGCTCTGCAGGCCTTCCGTCCCCAGGTGATTAGGAAAACCCAGTCACGTCTGGGTCAGGGCATCCTTGTGGGACCTAAAGCCTTTGCTCTCTCGAACTGACACTGAGCTGTGGATATAGCATCCCTTTGAATTAAAAATGAAAAAAATGTCAATTTCTTTCCTAAAAATGTCCAGTTAGTTTCTATGGCTACAAGACTGTGAGACGGATACCTCAGGTAGCAGAGGAGCCCGTGGAGGATACCTGACACCCGTCCACGCTGCGTCAGCCATGCCTGTCGCTCATCTGCCATCAACCTGCGTCTCCTGCCTCTGCTGCATGGTGACTGGCAGCTGCAGAGAGCCCACGACGCACGGGTACCCGCTGAGAGCTTCCTCTTCGTTAAGTCATTTTGTTGTCACGCCCACGCTACTCGCTACTCGGCAGTTACGTCGTTATCCTCATTTGAGAAGCGGGGGAAAAGGCAGAGATGGTAAATACAGGCGGGACTCAAACCAAGGCACACAGAAGCCTCCGCCCCTTCAGGATTTACCTCTTGCTGTTTTCATTCATCCCTCCACCCCTCATTCACGCCCCTGAGCACTCACAGAGCACGCGTGTGCGTGTGTGTGCATGTGCACACAAGCTGCCAGGCCTCCTCTCCTCTTACAACAGTAGTGACGTCACTATCGTTATTACTATTTACCGGTCCTTGCAGGTCCTTGCAATTCAGAGACGGGAAAATTCAGTCCAGGCCTGGAAGAGTTTATTTTCTAATGGGGGACACAGCACTTAAGATTGGGTGCCCCGCTGGTGGGGGTGACAGAGGTGTCCAGGCAGCACAGAAGGGCAGGGGCCCTCCTGGTGGGCGGGTGTGCAAGGGCCCCTCCTGGAGAGGCCCCTGCTCGGGTGCACCCCCTGCGCACAGCTCCATTGGCATTTGTGCCCGGCGGTGTAGGAGCCGCTGCCAGTCCCGTTTCTCAGTTTGGGGGTGGTTGCTACATCTTCTAGGTTTCATTCTTCTTTCTGTCCCTGGCCTTGCCAAGTGGCTGGATCATAGTAGTAGTTTGATAAATACTTTCAAATGACTATACACAGAAATCTGTAAAGAGAGTTCCGGAATGCAGGAAAGGGCATCTCTTGGCACTTCAGACTGCAGAGCTTTCAGCAAAGACCATTAACATGAGTGTCTGCCATGCAAATGCTGAGCTCCTGGCACAGACTGGAGCCTTGGCTCCGTTGCTCACTTCGTTGCAAATTAGCTGCACCTGGTTAATGGCAGCAGCCATCTCTTCAGAAATTATGAAGTGAAATTGTAGGTTACTTGAGAAACATTTCAATTACCATTGAGTTGAACTAAGCAGTCTCTGGAAAAGCACAACTGAGTGCGTGAAGCTCATGGCTGCGGTTGCAGACGAGGAGCCACTGCACGGAGGGTGTGAACAGGCTTTGCTCCGAGATGGTCTAGACCTCTGCAGCTTCGCCTGCTTACAGAGCGACTGAATTAAAGTGCCCCAGGAAGGATGAGCGTGAACACATAACCCTGGTTACTCTGAGTCGCCTCTGAAATTAAAAGGTCACGAGGTGTTTGTCTTCCCATCGACTCTGGGTACTGCTGAGACGATCCCACTGCAGTGACAACTATTGGCCTTTAAGTGGGACACAGAGAGAGCCGTTTGGAAAAAAAAAATGACATTAAATTCCCAACATCTTGCCTTAAATTCCAGGGAGACTAAAAGTTTAAACTTAAGAAAATGAAGCCATGAGAAGCACAGAGGATAATTTTGGGGACTGTTTGTGTCATCTTGGAACTGGGTAGGATGTCTTGAGCTCGGTTCCAAAAAAGACACCCAAAAGGAAAAAGGCTGTTTGTATTTTATACGTTTATATTTATATTCCACTTAAAATAATACAAATGAAACCCGCTTTTAATCAAAATTAGACTTAAAAGGCAATTAAAAATAGAAGAATCACTAGCGCACATGAGAAAGAGTTGCTCTCTTAACCTGTGCAAAAGCTCTGTAAGAGGCTGAGTCAAAGGGGACAGGGGCTGGTGGTTCCCGTGACACTCAGGAAACCAGTGGTGCAGTCAGGAGACATCTGAGAAGACATTTAACTGCACCAGCTACATGCGTGCACATTGAAATTGTATGGGCAGAGATTAATAATAGCAAGCGTTAGCAAAGAAATGGGAAAATGGGCTTTCTTAGGTTTAGTGTTTTCATAGTAAACATTTCTGAGGGTCGGTTTGGCCATTTAAACTGAGCATAATTCTTTTTCATTGAAGGTATACAACACAATTCGATATACGTACACGTCGTGCAGTTACTACCACAATCAAATTAATTAACGCACACGTCACCAGCCGCGCCATACCTGCGATCCCCGGCACCCATGCATCCCATAGCCCAAGTGCTACGTCCTTAGGGACTGAACCTGGATTCCGTGTGATGCCAGGTGCCGGCGCCCCTCTTGGCGCTGGGTGGCTGCTAGCGCCGCCCCACAGGGCCCTCGCGGTTGTA
The DNA here is from genome assembly GCA_004363605.1 of Indri indri. Classification (NCBI taxonomy): domain Eukaryota; kingdom Metazoa; phylum Chordata; class Mammalia; order Primates; family Indriidae; genus Indri; species Indri indri. Next base: position 55,619 of record RJWJ010004147.1, on the reverse strand, counting down.
GGTTCTCTCCTTACGGTCAGTGAAAACTTCTCTGGGTGTGAATGGCCACCTCGAAGCATGTATTCACTTTGCAGTAACAGGAATTATGAATTAAATTCCTGGTCAGATGACCACTGCGGTTCCCAGCAAGCATGTTGCAGCTGAGTAAACTCATAAATTTATTGACTCTTCGTGGATGACAGAGCCCATTAGCTGCGGGTGCCTTTGGCAACAGGTGCTGATGGACGGAAGGGTGTTCGCTTTCCCGTCTCCTCTCGACGTGGTATGTCCACAAAGGGAGACTCGCAAACAGGTCTGGAGTTTCAGAGTCTGCAGCTGGTGATAAAATATGTGACCGCAGCATAAAGTATTTTTATTATTCTGTCGTTCATTCAGATGTTGGAAAAGAATATACTCTTATTTAAGAATCAATTAATGAAAGAATGAGATCAGAATTCATGTTAGCATTCCAAGTCTGTATTTTGAAAGCGGGGGTTACCAAAGGATTCGTGAGCGCTAAGGGCTGGGGTGGCCTGGATGTCCTTCCCGCATGGACGCAGCTCTCCAGGGGCGTGTGCCTCTGGATGGGGCCAGCTGCATCCGAGCCCTCACCTGGGAAGCGAGGAAGTCTGGAGACTCAAAGAATCCCCAGACAGGAACTCCTGGGAAACAAATATACAGCTGTAGAAAGCATGGTTTAATCCACATAAGATGTGGAAGGTAAAACTGGGGGAAGAAAATTTCCTAGAAAGTAGGAAAAAGACAAAATAATGGAAAATAAGAATAAAAAGATGAAAAATGCTTACAGTCACTTTTAAAACTTCAACATGTGACTGAAAGTTCTGAAAAGATCATAGGGAGAGCAGAGCAGGGAAAGTAGCCAAAAAAAGAAGAAAATTCTAGAAAAATGGCCAGACCCGAAATGTGTGAGATTCCAGCTGTCAGGGCACATTAACCGGGAATGAAACTCAGCCCTGTGCCCTGGGAAGTCTCCGTGAGCTTTCAGAGGGAAAAGGCACATTGAGAAACACACAGCCACGGTCCTCTGGAAGCCGCGGGGACAGTGGGAGGAAGCGCGGCCACCCCCGGGACCCTGAGGGCAGCGATGCGCAGCGCAGACGCCTGTGCACGGACAGACCCTGCCAAGAGTGGGAGCCTCCATCACACACTCTCCCGGGAAGACCCGAGGGCATGCTGGTCCGAGCAAGGCAGGAAGGGAGAGACAGGGATCCAGCGCAGGGGAGCGGCGAAAGGTGCAGGCGCAGCCGCCAGCGCAGGGTGGTGGGGCGGGAGGGCGCGGCCAGAGGAAACGGGCAGATCTGGGCGTGGGTTTGACCATATTGGCAGAAGGGATGTTATGGCTGTTGAGAATTTTGAGCTGTATTGTAATTACAACGGGAAACTGGACGTGACAGACATTAACAAGTAAAATAGCAAGTCGTATGGGAAAGGAAACATAGTGATAGCCCCTCATGTGCATTTGCAGTGAACGGTACGTACCAGGAAATAATTTACCACCAAACACTGGTTTGAACACAGGCGACATTTGTTAAGATGGAGAAGGGGAAGTAGGGACAAGTGTGTCTTGCAGGTGTGGTTGAAAAGGCTCGACTCTAATACGCCGAGACCGCAGTCACGAGGGTGAGGTTGGGGAAAACAGCTCACGTGCAGGAGGTGGGCAGTCTTCAGAGGTCAGTGGGGAGCGGAGACGTGGGTCATGGATTTTTCTCAATGAGCTTTGTGGGATTATTGGATTTCTGTAGGAGTGCACACGTGCACAGTAGTATAAAGATGAAAATTTTAATCTAAACTAAAATAATGAAATAAGTTTGAAGAGAGTAGAAACACCTGAACTAGGGCAGCGGCCGTGGGATTGGAGGGAAGGGTGGATTTGAAATACCTGGAGGATGTGCATTAGAATATTAGGGTGCAGGTCTGGTCCGGTGGGCAGCAGGCTTCAGTTTGGTAGGTGAGAAGGTCCTGAAGCTGGTGGTGGTGGGTATGCAGCGAGTGACACACTGAACGCTGGCTGCACACTCACCATGGTTGGGATGGTGAAGAGAGAGATTCAACACAGAGATCCGACATCTGGTGGGCTTGGAGGTGAGCAAGACAGAGCTGAGGAGGGTCCTAGATTTTGCTGGATGAAGCTGTTGCCCATGGTGGCGGTGAGGGGTGAGCGGGGGGCACAGTGAGGAAGTATGCCAGGCTCTGCTCAGGGAACCAGATGGAACTTGGAAGAGGCATTGACTTGCCAGGGAAGTGCGTGTGGTTAGCATTAGCATTAGGGTTAGGGTTAGAGTGCGGTCATTTTAGTATGTGCTGTCAGTTTGGGACATGCTGAATTCCGGGGGTATGACCATCAGACCCAGGGGGTTCCCAGGGGGGCTGGAGCCCACAGAGTAAGGGTTCTAGATGAGTTAGGAATCGGACCAGGGTGGAGGGGACGAAGCTGGTTGGTGACGTCACCCACTGGAGGTGAGTGTGCGGCAAGAGCCACAGGTCCACGGTGCCCACAGTGATGGGCTGTGAGAAGGGGAGGTGAGCTCTTCTGGAAACAGCAAGTGAGGTGCATGAAGCGGCTGGTGTCTTTGCGGTGGGAGGCTCTCAAGCCATGTTACTGAGAACAGCCATCAGGAGGGAAAAGAGGCAGAGGGGTGGGCCCTCGGGAGGAAGGGGATGTGTCCCTGTCAGGCAGGAAGGGCTGTAGATGGGATGTGGCAGGAGGAGCCCCAGGAAGCGGAGGGTCTGCAGAGGGAGGAGGTGAGAGGGAGACAAACACCTGGGAAGATACTGCCGGGGGAGGGCTCCTAGTGGGGACCCAGAAGTGCCGAGAAGACAGCTCGGGTGGAGACCACCAGTCTTTGGAGGCAGCAGTCTGCATGGTTCTTTGATTTTTATCCAGCTGGGCTCCACAGCCCTGATAGGAAAAGTCGAATGATGAAATGTATCCAGACCTGAGATTTCGCAGGATAAATTTGCAACAGAGAGACAAGCACTGCTTGTCTGTCAACTTGTTCTTCTGGGACAGCAGCTGTGCAAACCTCCCTGCGGGTGGGAGATGGCAGTGGGGAGCCTGGTGTTGGCTCTTGGGCGGAGATGGGGAGTGGGAGCTCTTCGTGTGGGATGGCTCCTGTCCCTGTGGAGTAGCTATGGAGGGACACCCTCTCTGCCTTCTCCCCTCATTGCAAATGTCTCCCTGGAGAGAACTTACTTCAGCGCCTGCAGTTCGGTGGCGTTGCTGAAGGAGGGCTTCCTGCAGGTTCCTCTGCAGGACACGTCGCCTCAGGGCTAGGGTGGTTATAAACGTCCTGCAACCTGAGCATCGGCTCAGCTTTATTCTGGGAACTCAAGGCAGCCACATCCTTCTTGAGAACTCCCAGTGGAGCTGGCAAGTAGGGAAAGGCCACAGGACACGAGTGTGTTTCACACACATCAAGGCCACCATGTGTGCATCAGACCCACTTCCAGATAAAAACATCTAGAATTGCTGATTTGGAATCTGCTTTTATTTTATTCAAGGATTTTCCCAAGTTGCCTTCATCCCTTACATGAAGCTCCTTGCCTTGCTTGAAGCCATTTCTCTTTTACTTCCTTGTCCTTGGTTGTCTCGTTCTGGAAGGAACAGTTAGTTCTAGTGAAGATGTAAAAAATACTTATTTCAGATATTTTAATAGTTACTTTGTTAGAATTTTATAGTGTTTTACATTGAGTTGGCAGCGAAACTAATATTTCTGTGGCCTTTATGTGCTGAGTTTCGGTTTATAAAAGGTTCTTTGAGGCATAACCAAACGTCACGTGAGAAACGCCACCTGTGTGAGCTGTACCCACCAGCACTTAGCAGAGGACCACTGACCCCGAAATCCAGCATCTCTTAATTAAAACCATTTCACGCTAATTGTTTTGCTTAACTACAGCGAAATTATTCATTTCAATGACGTGATTTGAAAATCTGAAAATCAGTGCTTATATTTATTTGAATTTATGTCTTTTAACAATTTGCGATGAATAGCTAGATTGTATGCTATTACAACTTGAAGAAAACAGACTTCGGTATATGGCTTTGAAGGCAAGGACTTTTAATGTTCATAAATATGGGTTTTCCAGTTAAAATACCAGGAAAGCAGAAAGGAACTTGGCCACGGAGCCAGGTGACGCGGGGGTGGCCTTGGTCCCACTCGCGGACCCTGCGGCTTTAGCCGGTTCTTTCCACGTCCTGAAGCCCAGGCCCACTGTCTGTGCAAGGGGGTCGCACACCTGTGTGCAGGGTCTTGGTGGACAAAGCAAGGTAACCGGCAGGTAAAACACCTGTGTGCGGCAGACTCAAGCCCCTCACTTTCCTTCTGGACGGATTTATCCGCTCATTTCCCTCCTGCTCCGAACCATCTGCTAAACCTCGAACAATGCCAAAAATACGCAACTCAGAGGCTCACTAAGCTCCGTTTCCACTTCATTTAGGTAGCTTCTAAAATTGTTTTTGTGAACATTCCAGAACTTGGATATGTAGAAAGTGAAGCATCTATTCTCTAAGCCCGAAGGTAATCCCGGGCAGCCCTGCCCTCACACCCAGGGTGTGCTGTGGCCTCATGGTCCAGGAGTGGCACTGGCTGTGGGTGCCCCCTCCACACCAGCATCGTCTGTGCCCTGCCGCATGCCCTGAGGACTGACAGCAGTGGCGAGGGCCAGGGGAGGTGCAGGGACCGTGGCAAGGGCACCATCTTCCTTGAGGTACTGCCTGCCGTTGGGTCGCCGCTCTTCATCCCGCCACCGAGCCTCTGCCCACCTGCGTGCACCTCGGGACAACTGAGGTCAGCTCCCGCCGTCTACACAGGCTCCTCCACCACTGGGACCATCTGCGGGGTGGGGCATCTCCAGCTCCTCTGCTCCGTGCACCAGCTCTGTCCCCAGCTTGCCCTCTGGGTTGGGTCCTCCCTGCCTTCCCAGGTGGCCCTCTCTCTCAGCCTTCCCTGTCTTGTGGGCTCTTTCTGTGGTGGTTCTGGAAGGTTCTGGAAATCTCACTCCCTCCTGTGTGCTTTGTTAGGATGCTGACTGCATGTAGCTGATCATGTGATTCGGGGCTTTGCTCCCCTGCAGGATAAAGGGAATAGTTCTCAGGTTGGCGTGTTGCGTCCGTGACAATCTCCACCCCTACCAGCTCCCAGTCCCATGTGGGCCCCGCAGTCCCGTCTACCTCTGTGCCCTGGTCTGAGAAATGATGGTGGTGACCTGCCCCACAGGGCTCTGTGTGAGGGTCAAATGGGTTAGCCGCGCGATGATCCAGTCCTCAGCAAGGCCACAGAGACCGCAAGGCAGCCCCAGCCATCCTCGCCACTCCAGCCCCAACACCCTCCCCCTGCGCAGAGTCCCCAAGGAGCTCACTGTGTTTCTGGAGCCCAGGCACTCCTCTTGCGTGGAAGGTTCCTGCCCTCCCAGGCAGGTGGCTTCTGGCCTCTCCCTATGGGGTGCCACCCCCTCACGGGTCCCTGCTGAGTGTTGCCGCCTGCGCTCCGTGTGCCTGACTTCTTCACGGGCTGCGGCCCCTGCACTCACACACGTCCGCTCCATCTCTGTGCCCCGTGGCCGAGTCCAAGCCCTGCCATTAGCTGCTCAGTGATAGTGTTGTTAAATATGTAAGTAAAAGAAGAAACATGTGCTAGCAGGTGGACAGAAGAATGAATGAGTAGGTGGATGTATATGAGATCGGATGATGAAATGAGTGCCTGTCATAATGTAAATGAACCACATCTATTGGAAAAAGGAAAATATCTCTTAAATACTGGAGATACATAAGGAAAACTTTTCAAAATAAGTCAAATATAAGGACCAGCAAAAATTACTCTGCATATTTTTCTTAGATTCTCAAAAAGCTGTTGATTATTTCACTCTATGTCTGGCAAGTATAGAGTTACAATGGAAATGAAAAATGTTTTATTACAGAAAAAGCATTGCCTTAAAGTCAGAAAATATGAAGCATTTGAGGCCCTTTTTGGGGGGAGAAATGATATAAAAGGGAATCAAATTCTCAGTCGTCAGTGACTGGATTTGCTAATTGTCTCTCACAAATGATCTTGGATGAGAAGGGCACCTCGAGTCCCCAAATGCACAGCTCTTGCACAGGGCAGTGATGGGATGATGGAGACAGACTGTGAAACACTCCGCATGGGCAGACGCCCGGCAGGTGGGCCTCGGTGGGGGCACCACGTCAAGAACGCACTTGCAAACATGTGACGTCAGCTACACCATTATTAAATGACAAGTTCTTGTTTATCTTTTTTCCAAAAAGAACCATAAGGTCGTCACATGCTGTTCCTGGCAGACACAGTCGGCAGGGTGCTGTCATTTAAGTCACATAATCAAGAAGCCCAGCTAAGTGTGGACGTTGTCGGGTATCTGAAAATACTCCCACATCCTGGTTTGTGTTGGGAAAAGATGTTCTTTCAGGGTGCTGTGGAGTTAGAGGCTCCCGAGAGAAATCTAGGTGCCCAGGGTTCGAGAGAGCTGTCTGTCGAGAGACATGGACTTACCTTTGAGAAGATGGGCTCTGGGAAATGCTAAAGCAGGAAAGTGGCATGGACAGGGCGTTCTTGAGCTCTCGGGGGACTGGGCTGCATGGCTCGCACCCTGGTGCGGTGTCTGAGCACGTGGAGCTGGTGTCTTTTCAGTGGTCAACATTACGGTGGTTGGCGAGGCCCACAGGCTGATGGCTGCAGCAGTGGACAGGCAGTGAGGCCCATGCCAGGCGAGAGTCGGGTCTCGGAGCCACGGAGCCCATCAGGTCTGGGAGGCGGGACACACATCCAATGCCAGGAGGCAGGAAGGCTGCGAGGCAGAGCAGAGTCGAGGCCGAGCAGGAGTCCAGAGGGAGGCCAGTGGCCAGTCAACACCGTCCCAGGACCCCACCATCCATCGGGGCCCAGGGAGCCTTTGCCCTCAGCACACGGAGCAGTGAACACAGAGAGCCGTACTCCCCGTGTGCCGTTGGCCCAACCTTTGCTGTGGTGCACATGCGTGTGTGTGCACATGTGTGTGCATGTGTGCATACATGTGTGTGCATGCACAGGTGTGGGTGTGTGCATGTGTGTGCATGCACGAGTGTGCATATGTGCACCTGTGTGCAGCCAGGCAACTACACTCTGCCGACCTGTGGGCCGTCCATACGTTTACTCTGTGAGCTTGACTTCAGTCCAGGCAGGCCTGAACTGGGGGGTTTTATGATCCTAAACTTTTACTTTTAATGCTCCTCTTGTGCCTTTCTCTAGTGTTTCTTCATGGCTCAAGGGGCAATTCCATGATGAAAAGTATGGTTTTTAAAATACAGGCTGAGGAAGGGTGTGGATGGCAGAACTGATTACCCCTGCCAAGGTGAAGAGTTTGAAAATGCAAAAAACGTCCGACAGAGTTCGAGATTTTTCAGAAGATGAAAACACAGGGGACCTTTCGTAATGCAAACGTGAGGTGCTGATGACTGTTCAAGGTGCTTTAGATGCTCACTTTGGATATCAAAACCGTACTGTCCCCAAATGACTCTCTGATGCCTGTGTCAATACCAGACAGTCATTTACTCAGCCTGACACTTCTGAGGTTCTCGTGCCCTCAAGGAGCCTGGTGTCCAGTGGTCAGCACAGCCGCGAAGGTCTTACTTCAGACGTGCTGTTCATGTGAGAGGTGTTCGCGCATCTTCGGTGCAGCGGTGCTGCAGGTTACATCTGTACGGTGTATTAACGTTTCCCACACACATGGTGCATGAAAAGGTGGTAGAATCAGCTTTCCTTACTTCTGTTTTATGGGTGAGGAGACGGAGTTTCAGCGACACCGAATGAACCCCCGAGGTCGAGATGCACACCCCTCTATCCACACATGGCCTCCTTTGAAAATGTCAACGTGGAAACAAACAGCCCTGCAATTAATCCAAAGCAGCTATCAGTGGCTGACTCAGTAAATGGGAAATTAAAATCCCAGCAGCTTCCGGGTTGGACGCCTCTGCAAGAGGAACGTTCTGGCAGCCAAATTTGCCTCTGTGAGCACCCGGGGTCGGCCTCCTTTTAGTCTCTCTTCAGGCATTTGTTCCGCAGTGTGAACATAAATCCATCCTCTGCCCAAAGCCTGCTGGCGGGAATGTCTACTGGGGCTATGGGAACGTGCTTTTGTTCCAAGGAATAGGCTACGTGGTTAGGAAGCCCCAAGTCGGATGCTGCAGGTCTCCAAGCCTCGCTGGAGCAGGAACTGCGGTCATGCCATGTGTGCGGCTTACACGGGGGTCACGGTCACTCGCTCCTTGCTCGCCTCAGTCTCTGTCCTTTACTCTGCAGGCTGATGCCATGACAGTGGTTTTAGCTGGGCTGATATGCGGCCCCTGTACCAGTGTCAGAACTGTATATAAACATAAACCACAGATACATGAATACCAAGGACAGCTGCAGCCCCAAACGGGAGGATGGGAACGTCAACAGAGAAACGGGGAGCTGAGGGTGCTGGGGGCTCAGTCCCGCCCGGCCCTGGGGCCCTCCGTTTGCCTCCTTGCAAGGCCCGGTGCACAGGAGCCCGGGAGGTCTTTGAACGGACCGTGAGGGCCCTGGAGTGATTTCAGTGACAGTGATCGATGTCTCCGCAAACCAGCTAATGAATTCGAAGAATTTGATCACTGCCCCCTCTTTACTGGCAGGAATTCGGGGTTCATGGCACAAACTACACAGCAGCCTTTTGCTCTGACGAGATATTATATTTTCAAAAACAGAGCCACCACTACACATGTGTCTATCATGAAGAAAAGAGTTAAATATCTGAAATCAGCACATAGGGGAACGGAGTCTTTAGTCAAGTTCTGGACAGAGGAGGTGGGGAGCTGGATGCCCTCGAGCGTGTTGTGATCTCATTAGCAAAAACCCAACTCCTGCCTCAGCACCAGATAAAGCGTCTCGGCCACGTGGGGCCACCTGCGCTGCACTCTCCTTGAGAGTCATTTCAAAGACCTTGGTCTTGGCTGGCCACAAAGAATTGCTGTGTAATAGTCTCTAGCAGTGAACATTTGAGATATGGATATTCCGTGTATTATCACTATGTCATTTATTAAATTATATGACCTAAAAAATTATACAGCCTCACTTTACGTGGTTTTCAACCTGAAAACTATGAAGTATTAGAGTATATCCTCCAGCAATTTTTTTTTTTTGAAAAAGGTAATAAATGGATTTCATTCCAGCATGCTTTGGGCAAATAATTATTTCTCTAGTCACTTGGTGTGAAATCACGGTCATCGATAACTTCCTTCTCTGATGCCCCAAACCCAATGAGGTAAGACACTTTCACACTTAAAATGGAAAACTTGCCTTTGCTTACTGCTCCTCTCCACACAGTACTCCACTTCCGACACCCAATAGAAAGGGGTGTCTCCTTCTTGATACCAAATAGAGGAAAAAATCCCGTATTTTCTCTTTACTGCACTAACATCGACATTTCTGGCCCCAAACATATGTGGGTTTCCCCCAGGCACAGATCTCTGACTGTTGGGACACCAGCTGGGTGTCCCCTCATTCAGTCTGGTTCTGACACTGACCCCCTGGAATCGGCATCGACTTGCAGGTCGAGGGCTTGGTCCCCAAGACTGACCTGCTTCCCGCCAGTCCCACGGTCTGGTGTCCCTCCAGCGCCCAACCCACCAGCCACACACCAGGGGATTGGAGAATTTGCCGTCAGGGTTCTCAGAACTCAGGAAGCACTTTCCTGTGTCTGTAAAGGCTGCAGCTCGGGGACAGCCAGAGGGAGGCGTGTGCAGGGCGGGGCACAGGCCGTTGGCCCTCCTCGTGTGTTCAGCAACCCGGAATCTCCCTAGCCCCTTGCAGAGGGTTCCCCCCTTTTATTATTTTTAGTTGACTCATAATAATTGTGCATATTTATGGGGTACAGTGTGATATTTTGATGCCTGTATTTAACGTGTTGTGATTGAGCCTGTGAACACAGCTCCACATCACTAACCACCAGGGAAACCCACAGCGAAGCCACGGCAAAATCCCACCTCGCACCAGTCAGCACGGCCATTACCAAAAGGACAAAAAAAAAAAAAATATATATATATATATATATATATATAACAGATTCTGGCAAGGATATGGAGAAAAAGGAATTCTTAGATGCTGTTGATGGGAATGTCAATGAGCACAGTTTGAAAGTTCCTCAAAAAACTAAAAACAGAACCATCATATGATCCAGCAATTCAACTGCTGGGTATATGCCCGAAAGAAACAAAATCCGGCCGGGTGCCGTGGCTCACACCTGGAATCCCAGCACATCGGGAGGCCAAGGCAGGCAGGTCACTTGAGGACAGGAGTTCAAGACCAGCCTGAGCAATGTGGTGCAACCCCATCTCTCCAAACAGTGATGTCAGTTTGCAGACCGGGAAGGGGAAGTCTCTGGCGTGGGCCGAAGGTGCTCTCCCTGGAAAGAGGGGCAGGACAGGTTGGGTTCCATGCCTCACGGGGCCAGTATCACACATATTCAGCAGGTTTGGGGGAAATTTATACATCTTTACAAGGGAGCTGAGTGCATGTGCAATGAGTAGACACGTGTGTAACAGACATCCCATGTTCACTTTTGGGTCAGGGTTTTGGCATTAAAATGAGGTGGAATTTGGCTCTTCCTGTCTAAAGGTGAACTGTGGGACACAAACGGTCTGTGCACAGCCTCTGTAAGCTGGTGGACACTGTCAGAAAAGAGTGTTCATAAGTCCTGTCCACCATCTGTAACCACAACCAAAGTCACAGTGGCCTGGGTTGTAAGTTAGCCCGATAGCTCCTGCTGCTGGGGAGTATAGCAAGGGTGTGGTTTTTCCTATAGTCCTAGGAATTTAGGATGTTGGTAACTTTTGTGTCCTTAACTTTAGGGTCACCGTAGTTGACAAAGGGGCATCTGTTTTGGCATCTGAGATCACAGTGGTAATTCCTCTGAGGAGAATGCAAGTCGTGTTATAAACTTTTCAACTCAGAATATTACACTAGGGAAAATTTAGATCAAAAGTTACGAGTAGAGAATGGTAAAATAACTTATTCAACCCATGCCTTTCAGGCCTTTGAATTCTGTGGCTCACAAACAAGAAACCTCACTCATTTTTCCTGAAAGCTTTGACATCTGAGCTTTCTGGTGTCACGTGTGTTGAGAGCTGTCACACTCTGTGAACACAGCGTGCCATTTGCTCCTCTTTGATTTTTGTATCCAGAGCTCTTAACTGAAAAGCGCGTGTGTGCCGCGCACGCGTTAGAATCTTCCAGCTGTGCTTTGAATGAAGTTTTGACTGCAATTCATCAGCCAGCATCGAACTCTGAGGCTCTCAGAATAAAGACACCTGAACAAGCCGCACGGCATTGATATATAGGCCAAGAAAACTTGAGAACACACAGAATCACTTTTACGCTCTGTGTTCAGTCTTGCAATATTCCATGTGGGGGTGGTGGGGGAGCTTCAGTTATCTTATTAAAGTGGGAATATTATGAAAATGTTATTGCCATGTATTGAAGAGAACAACAGTTGCAAAAGACCAGAACAGAGATCGGTGACGAGCGAAAAGCAGCGCGTGTATTTGTAGGTAACAGTGGCCTGTGACGATACCTGCACTCACACTCGCTGACACGTGTGAATGTCTAATATGCTCACTTTTCCGAGTAATCCTTGGAGCACCCCTGCAAGGTGTGTGGGCCTTGCGCCCCAGTTCACAGATGGCACCACGGAGTCTGGGTGGATTTGCTCGTGTCACACGGCCGCTGGGCAGGAAGCTCACTCCACCTACCCGCAGGGAGCAGCTGCTCTGGGGAAGGCGACAGGGAGGCCCCTCCCTCCGTGCTGCCGAGGCCGTGTCAGCTGCTGTGGCTCTGCCAGGGGCAGACATGGGCGGCCCCTGCCTCGCGTGTCGTGTTGAAACTGCAAGGCGGTTTTGCCCTAGGTCCAGTCGCTCTTCACACAAAGATCTCATTATTGAGACACAGAGGACTGCCAAGGAAGAAAGGAATTTTAATATGACAGATGTCTGTCAGGAGAGTGGGAGAAGCTGCCTCAAATCTGTCCTCCTACTGAGATCATGGGCATTTAAAGCAGGGCCCCATGCCTTGGAGCAGGTGTTGGCGTGACTCACTGCTGCACTGGGGCGGGTCGTGGGGCAGGTGGATCTTGGCATCAGGAGGTCTGCCCTGGGGCCTCAGAATCTCAGCTGCTTTGTCTTACAGAAAATCCACCATTTCTGGGAAGCAATTCAAAAGGTCAAGTGGTTAAGGGAGAGGAGCATAATAAAACATATGAGGGTCACTGATATTTGTCCACGGAGCTGGTCACGGGTGGAGGCCCCATGGAGCTGTGGTGCTCTGCGGCCTGCTGTGCTTGCGGGCTGGTGAGGGGTCGCCTCTCTGAATCGCATCACTGCCCTCGACAAAGGGTGACATGAGCACAGCGTAGTGCCTCTCGTCAAGTCAGAATTCCTGGGTGCTGACCCCACAGAAGTGCTGTCCTCCTCCCCAGCACGGCCCCCCACCCTGAGGCTCTGCACTTGCTCCCCCCACCCCAGGGCAAGGCAAGAGGGGCTGGAGTCATCCCAGTGCACAGAGGGGTCTCGAGCTGGGACCTTTGCTGGATTTAGGACTTTTTCAAAACCAGAAGATGAGAAGAACAAGGAAGGTTTGAGGCAGCTGCGCTTGCTGGAGGAGGCTGGGCAAGCAGAGCTGCTCACAGCCCCTTTGTGTCTGTCCTCTGTCCAGGACGACCTCCCGACAGAAGGGGGGGTGGGTATTTGTGCGAGAGAATCGCGGTCTGAGCCGGGCGAGGAGACTGTGAGAACCGTGCTAAGTGAGCTCAAGTCTCCAGTCCCGCGGGTTCCCTCCCAAGGAGCCAAAAGAGCGTGCAGACAAGATGGCAAACATGCTGGCAGGCGTTTTTGGGGAATTGTGGAATTCGGAAAAGATGCCAGAAGGCCGAGTGTAGAAAAATACCATTCTGGTTTTCAAAAGAGGAGTGAAGTAGATTCCAACAATCAATTATGTTCTGGTGAAATTTGCATCTGCTGCAGGCAAAGTCACACAGCTCGACTCCTAATGATGCGCTCTGCAAATATTTAGGAAAAATCGAAGACATCTGTGCCGGAGCAGGGCTCACTGAGAACTGGAAATGCTGGGCAGCCTCACAGCTCGATGCTCCTCTGTGTCAGCTCCACGGAGGCAGAAGACTGTTTGTCAAATAAAAGGCGGGTGTGTGTGGAACAACAGGCTGGTGACTCTCAGAGGTGGACTCACCGCCGTCTCCCGCAGCGGCAGGCGCGACTCCTGTGCACTCTCCTTCCGGCACACGCTGGCACACGGCAAGTGCCACCAAGCACTCAGGGCTCAGGACGCTGAGGCAGTGGTGTCGGGGGTCTCATGGTCACGGGGAAAGGCTAAGGGGACAGGGAGAGTTTGGTCCAGTAACGGCCTCCAGGTGTTGGAGACACCCAGCCCGGTGCTCCTGCATAGCAGCGAGTGACCGGAGGTCTGTGTGCGCAGGTCGCACATCTCGGGAGGAGCCACTGGAGCCCGGAGCACTGCTCGGACTCAGCAGGAGGAGGAGGGAGGCCTGGGAAGGGGGCTCTGCGGCAGGAGCTGGGTTCTCACCCACCGAACATGCGCATGTGGGTGACGCTGTGGATGCCAGGGGGCTGCGGTGGACATTCTCTGCCCAGTAGGTGGCAGCGCGGGCAGTTATGGGGAGTGCAGAGCACCAGGGCACCAAGGGGGCCATCCAGCCAAGCCTGTGAACCCGGGGGCAGCTTCCAGGAGCAAGGAGTTCATATATTAGTGAGGCAAGTTCACCTGTCAAGCAGGGAGAAAGGAGATCAAAGGCTGAGGAGAGTGGAGAAGCGGAGGTGTGGAGGGGAGAGGAGCTCGGGAGGATCCCAGGAGGTCTGTGCATGGGAGGGACACAGGAGGGCTTGGGAAGGGCACAGCAGGGCCATCCAAGTCAGGCTGCACACCAGGAGCCATGGAAAGACGGTGAGAAGGCCCAGGGACAGAGAGAATGCAGGGTCCCAAACCCTTGGTCTGCAGGAAGTCTGTGCGGCAGTGAATTCATACAGCAAGGGGAGGTGACCACATCTAAGGAATCGTCTCTCGCTGGAACTTCTTCCCCCAATATCTACTATGAAATTTTACAAATGTTCAGCAAAGTTGAATGGATGTATGTCCATAACCTAGGTGCAGCATTTTGCTACATTTCCTTCCTGTCACAAAATACAGACATCATTTTTGTTGAACATTCAAAATGAAGTTTTATACATCAACCAAACTCCAAGTGCTAAGAATATCTTCCTACATAGATATAGTACTTTGCACTGGACATAAAGGCCTGTTGCATCCTTTTCAATTCGTGCAAACTTTGTGGGGAGATAGTTGCACTGCGTGAATACCCCGCTGCTCAGCAATCCTTCCTGCAGGTCCTTGCCTGACTCAGTTATCACATCAGTTCTGCAAAACAGCAATTTTCCTAAGCGAACCTTTTCTTTTAGATTTGTTAGTGAGCTTCCAGCTGTCAAGGATAATGTATTTTCTCTCTACCTTTTTGTGAGTGTTAGTATGGACTCAAAGATTTTGAATTCTGAAGTTTTTTATTTCATAATTTAAAGTGTTTGCTTTATTCCTATGGTGAGGTCTGTTTTGAGAACTATCTCATCTTCTGGACATGTAGGTGAGATGTCCTATCACACATTTTATTAAGTATAGTTAAGAAGAAGTCAAGTGCATCCCTAGGCATACAGACCCCTACCACAGATGGATGGGCAAGGCAATTCCAGGTTCTTTCTAAGGGAGAGTGAGTGGGGAATTTGGTGAGACGTCTGGGCACAGGCAGCGCAGGGAGAGCCTTAGACACTGGGACCCGCTGACCCATCTCCCTCGCTTCACCCTGGGCCACCCCCGGCCAGCCAGCCACACGCAGAGTCCGGGGAGGTGGCCACTGTGTTGACCAAACGTCACAATAGATGATGCCCAGGATAATGACTGGAGAGACCAAGACAGAGGGGAGGATGTTTACACCACCCCAGCAAGGTAGACCAATGCCCATGTTTTAGGGGGGGAAACTGTTTTTGAAATGATGAATGAATAAATAAATCTCAACAGCTAAAACAGAGGTGGCAAGTTGGTGGTTCGGTGTATGTTTTGGATTCAACTGGCAGGGAGAGAGTTTCCTAATGCAGACACACGTGTGTGGGGCTGGCAGCCTGGTCTGTCGCGGTTCTCACCACTCCCTGCTGCAGCCGAGCCTCCCGGAGGAGAGCAGGTGGGAGCTCGTGTCACAGCAGGAGGGTCCTGGGGGTGGCATTTGCATTTTCCACCACACTGTCCAGCCCCCTTCATGCCCCGAGGGCTGATCACCGCGGCTCTGCTGTCTCATAGCCGACCACTCCACGCACCTCCTCACCAGAGTGTAGCTTTCGTGCCCTGCTTAGTAGCATTCTCGCGTGTTGACCAGCAGCTGTTCTGAAAAGCACAGTCAGAATGACCGAACCGCCTCTGGGTAGCTGCATACGCCTCTCTTGCTGGACTCTCAGGGAAATCGCTCAGTGGGTGAGAGTCTGGCACGTGGTAGCTACTAGTGTTACCGATACCATGCACAGAAGAACTTGGGATGGAGAAACGCATCTGGGAACGGGGGCAGAGAAATGGCCGAAGGAGCCACTGTTCCGAGTTCCTCTGAGCTACTTGTTAGAGAAGAAATCCGTGTGGGTTAATCTCTGTTAACATGACCTGTGTGCGTGCGCTCAGTCCCTACAGGGGAACATTAGGAAAGCAGAAATATATTGGATTCAAAAGAGCTTGACTGACAAAGCAGCACTGAAAAATAGACGTGCTCTCATGGCAAACTTACATGTTCAACAGAAACAGCAATGAAAAATTCAAAGCTCACATTAAGTAGCCGATTGCACTGAGGTTTTCCTTTTTCATTATTTGCTCTCAGGCAGCAATCAGAGGATGTGGACGTGAACGCCCTTCTTAACTAAAACGGATTCCACGCGGGTGATTCCGTCCCTAGAGAAGAAACACAAGCGTGCAGCTGTAGATATTTCTCTTTTTTATTCAAATTGGGAGACTTCTAGAAATGTAGCTATTCTCAGGCTGATCACTTGGCAAAGGTGAGAGAGTATATTACAGCCAGAGGAGGTATATTCTTTAGTTTGTATTCTCTTCAGTCGAGAGGAGACTTACGTTATCATTAAGATGTAGGTACGGAGCGCCTGCCATGGGGTGACCCTTTGTTGGACGTTTTCTCATTTTTCTCTGGCCACAGCATACTGGTTCTTGGCATGAGGTTGTGATTTCCAAATGCGATAATGGTATTTCAAATGCTCAATTCTTTATAGCCATACAATGGAATATTATTTACTCTTAAATAGGAAGGAAATCCTACATGGCTACAACATTGATGAACACTGAGGACATCATGCTAAGTGAAATAAGCTGGTCACAAAGTGGCAAATGCTGTGTGACTCCACTTGCATGAGGCACCTAGACAGTGGTCAGATTCCTGGAGACAGGACGTGGAACGGTGGTGCCGGGCGCTGGGGGGATGGGAGTTAGTGTTTCATGGAGACAGAGTTTCAGTTTGAGAAGATGGAGAGTTCTGGAGATGGATGGTAGTGATGGCTACACCACAGTGTACATGGACTTAGTGCCCCTGAACTGTACACTCAAACATGGTTAGGGTGGTAGTAGATTTTATGTTACGTGTAGTTTACAACTAAACTTTTTTTTAAAATTTAAATGTTTAGTTCTTAGTAAACTTGTACAGTATGTACAATATACAAATGGAGAATTTAATTATGGAGAATTAAAAAGGCTTTTGGATGTTTATTTGAATACTTGAGAGAAGTGACTTCAATAAAAGGTGTTAAGATCTTTATTTTAGCAAATAATTAAAGGCAAAATGTATAAAAAAGGATAAGAAACACTACATACAGTTACAAACACGGTTAATCAGGAACATATAACAAGCATGAACAAATATGACTCTTACAACATAGTATTAACTTCCATAAAATAGAAAAGGAAATTGATAAATCTATAATTGTAGATTTTAATATATTTTCTCAAATATTTTCTCTATAATTTAAAATTATTTAGTGTATTTAATATATTTTTCTTAATGTATTTTGTCTGCTCATGCAGACAAAAAACTTACTATATAGATGATTTGAACAGCACAATGACAGATGTAATATGATAAATATATATCAAGAAATACAGAATAAACGGTCTTGTCAAGCACACATGAAACAGTTGCAAAATCAATCACAAAAATTTTTAAAAATGAATATTACGGCTCTGGGGGGGAGGGGGGTAAGGGCAACACATGTAACCTAAACATCTGTACCCCCATAATATGCTGAAATAAAAAAAAAAGGTTAAAAAAAATGAATATTATGCAGCTCCTACCTCTTAATGTAATGCAATTAAATTATAAGACATAATGTAAACAAACATACTCGTATATTTGGAAACAATCAAATGCCGAAAGGAAGCTCTTCTGCATAATTCATGACTTGATGAGACAATGAATGTCATAAGATACTCGGAATTAACGCCAAATGAACTAGTGTCAGCTGATTGGAATACAGCTGATATGTAACTCAGATTGCAATTTTAAAAATCCATGAATGTATTTATTGGAAAATGGCAATGAAAATGGAAAATAAGTGAAATAAATAGCAGCATGATCTAGAAAAAGAACACAGTACACCAAATAGGGGGAAGTGATAAAGATAAAAGAAAAAAATGATCAAAATAGAAAACAAAATACTATCAAAATAGACAAACCTCTGTCAAAACTGATCAAGAAAAATCAGAAAAAATTTTTAAAGTGCTATTTAGGAATAGTAATTTTTTTAAAAAAGTTAACAAGCAATTTTGTGAAAATAAATTTTAAAATCTAGATAAAAAGAACAAATTTTTAACAAGTAAAATGTATAATAAAATGAGAATCCAAATAAACTAGTTAGCGGTAAAGAAATTCATGGTTTAAAAAATCTAGATCTCTACTTCTGAGAGAGAGAGCGAGCGCTTGTGCCTGTCCCAGGGAATACGAACAGTGTACTCTTGGTAATAAAGCAGGCCCAGGACAGTATAAGACAATTACAGGTCAGGTTGACTGGTGACAATAGACAGAAAATACTAAATAAAATGTTAGACAATTGCAGGCACATATATTAATAAATATACATACCTGATAAATATGCATAAACCTGTAATTTTAACACGGTGATAACTGTTGGCCAAGTAAGATTTATCTCAGGAAAGAAGGCTGGTTTAACACCAGCAAATGTGTCAGTAGAGGTCCCCAGGGAGTGAGAGGCCACACCTGCTGCATCAGTGTGTGTGTCCCACCCATGAGGGAGGGCTTTGCAGCCCTGGGGCCAAGGTCTGCGACCCACAGCTCGGCTCACACCTAGAGGACATTGCCCAGGGCCCCGCCCTGCTCTCGAGGTGCGTGTCCTTGCTTTTTTTGAGATTTGGGCATTTCTGTTGTTAACAGATCAACTTTGGCACATTAAAATTTTGAAGAGTTCATTTGCACAGACTGCAAACCAAGAGTAGGGCAGCCCCAGACCACAGGGCTCAGCACTGCTCTGGGGAGTGGAGGGAGAACTTCCTAAGTGTTCAGGTGTTCACAGGAGCACACAGGAGTGGTCAGTGAGGAAGCCCCTAGCTAGTCAGCTGGTGGCTTCTGATTGGTGGAGTCTCCAGTCCGGAGCCAGCTGGTCATTTCTGATTGGTGGAGTTTCTAGTTGGCGGTCAGTTGGTGGTTTCCCACTGGTCCTGTCTCTAGTCTCCTGCTACTGTTCACACTGGGCTTTGGTTTGCTTGTGTGGGAACTTAAATGGCTGCAGCCACCCCAGCCTAACAGCCTCCCACTTAAACACTTTTATTCGTGTCGCTGCGGTGGCCTCTCTCTCCCACAGTGAGCCCATGGGGTCCCAGACTGTGCCGTGTTCATGGCTGTGGTTTCTGGCTGGAGACATAGGAGAGGCTAAATGAGCATCTACGGGAAGGAAGTCGGGTCAACTCACTGATAAAGTGCAAGCTGGGTGTGCCCAGCCATGCGGATGCCGCCTTCTGTGACGAGCTCCCACAGTAACAGTGGAGGAGGGAGATGCCTGCCGTGTGGTGTCAGCCCAGTCAAAGCCAGCCGCTCGGCACGGCCTGGCGCAGCAGGCACGGGACAGCGTTCAAAGTGGAATCCTCTCCCGGTGTGCACCGTCTCAGCGCTTCTCATCTGAGTGCAGAGGGTGTTCCGTGTGAGCTCCCCCCGCACCCTCCACTCTGGGCCGCGATGCCGCGTCACTGCATCCACTGGAACAAAATGACTCAGGCCGTGCCTATCCGATTTTCCCAAGGTGATTTGGCTCTATTGGTTGCTGAGTCGAAAGCATATGCTCAGAGTACCGTTTAGATTCATCGTGTGTGGCCTTCTATGCAATTTCCAGATATGTAGCTGATAACATTGTCCTGAAGAATGAAAACAGATAGAAGGGGAGAGACTGTATGAAAATATAACTCATTCGTAATGAGACTAGTTGTGTTACAATGTGGCAAAACAAACCACTGCAGTAGCATTTTGAGTTTAGGATAATTTCATGGCTCATTAGCAGGTTTCACTTTAAAGATGACATTCTCTGCAAAAAGATTTTAATCCCTATGTGTCACCAACGATCTGCGATGCCTTTGGTTAGATTTTAATTTAGATTCTAAATAAGCATTAGAAATTGTCCTTGCTAAAAATAAAAAGGAAATAACAATACACATTAAATATTAAGAGGCTTCATTACTTTTAATAAGGGTCTTGCCATGTTTATGTTGCATGTGTGGACCTTGCGTTTTCCCAAACACAAGGAAATCATGCTGGTGTTTTTTCAAGGTCGGTGTTGGTCTGATCACGTGAGGCAGAGGGCTCATAAGCCAGTGGGAAGGCTTCCCATGGAAGGAGCCTGGAATGACTGATGTTTGGAAAACCTTGGATCTCCGTGGCTGTGGCTACAGTTCCTCAAACAAACCCACATGACCTCTGGGCCTCAGAGCCTTTGTATTTAAAATGAGGATCAGACGATAGATCTCAGTAAATAATTGCATATGATTGCGATTTTACAAAATTGAGAAAAGTTTGTGGCCTGTATCTCATACTTTGTTAAGGAAAAATTAAAATCATTTAGTGTATTTTTCTCTATCATGGTTTATTTCCTCTCAGGAATAGCTTTAAACTGCAAGATTTTTTAAAAAAAATTATTGGTTATTAAAAGGCTCTTTGTTAGTCTTTAAAAGACAACATGACACGTTAAATCAAGAATGGAACAGCAACTTTTTAAACATTAGCCATAAGAAATAATGAATGAGTCGTGAAAAGATCCGATTTCTAATCCCGACTCCGTATTGACTATCTTTGTGGCTTGGACAAGTCATTACTGTCTCTGTGATGCCAGGTCGTTTGTTTGCAAATGAAGCTAGTGCCCCTGAGCCTCACACCGTGAGGAACAATGAAAACATTTGGACATGTAAACAGAAATGTACCTGTAAACCGTAAAATGCTCAGCAAAAGTAGCTATTATTATTAATATTACCATTATTAACATTCAGTTTATAGTACAGCACTTAGGGATGAAAACAGTTGCTATTCAGGTGTAAATCACTAAACTGAAATGTCTTTTATGCATGTCATGGGGCCATTCATAAAAATTACATCTCGCATCAGTATGACACATGATTAGAATGATTGTGTTTAAGCCCTGATTCAACATTTTTGGATTTTTTAAAAGACTAAAAATCACTAAATTTAATTTTTCATAATAGGGTAAGAGTTTTATGTATCTGTTAATTTATTATACTCCCTGGTAGATATAAACCACCTGTTAGGTGTCAACACTGCTCTAAGCTCAGCCCAACATCTGGCAGAGCAGGTTCCAGCCGTGAACAGTCTCAGCACATAACGGCAGCGGCAGCAGCAGCAGCAGCAGCAGAGAAAGAAGAGGCAGGTCTACTCCCTGCCTGGTGCTTGGCCCATGCGCACGCAGGTTCTCTGAAGGCAGGGCTGGTCGTGTGCACCTGTCCACGACGTTGAGTGACCTGTCCCCAGTCCGAGATCACAGGCTGGCAGCACGTTGAGGAGGGGGGCGTGGTCCTTCCAGGGCAGACCCCAGCCCGGTGGCCCAGCCAAGAACATCGGCTCTCTGCTTAGTCTCTTCGGGATTCTGGGCACCTTGGCCTTTCTTTCTTCACTGCAATATTTTCATCCATAAAATGGAGACACTACTGCACCTGTTTCATGGATCCTTTGGTGCTCCAGAGCATCAGTGATTGTCAAGCCCAGTGTTAGCAGCTGGCACTGGATACCCCATGCTGGCCACACAGCAGTGACTGTAACCCAAGGCTGGGCCCAGGCGTTCAGACCATTGGGTGCTATTCCCACCAGGCACATTCACTACGGAACAGGTGTTTCTCTTTCTGCTTTTCCCCATACCCTGTTGCCATAGATATAATAACTTGTAAAGGCCAGTGACCAAGATGAAGATTGTACCATGTAAAGATTCTTCATTGATTTGCTTTGCTTTCTACAAAAGCAGCTGCCAAATTTAATCTGAGAAACTGCTTTTACATTTGAGAAATGCTTCATGCCTAAAAAAAAAAAAAAAAGTTGGAGAAGATAAAACATCCACTTAATTGAAAGGAGTTAGAGTCTTAGAGTCGAGGGATTAGCCCAGTTAAAGAAACCATAGTCTTGTCTAAACATTTGCTCTCAATTGTCCCATAAAGATTCCCTGGGCATATTCTCTTGAAATTGCCACGGAAATTCTCTGGGTGGAGAGGGGGCAAAGAGATGGTATAGGGAGTTAGGGGTATTGGGTTTATGAAACTTTATTCTTTTGTATTTTTATTTCTAAAAATTCAGAGTCATTTTTTTAATTCATAGTAAAAATGCATATGAAATTTTCATACTGAAAGCATGCATGCCAAGCTGTGGTTTCCAGTCTGTCGTATTTGGCATGCTATGGATTTTGGGAAATCAGATGCCAGGATGCAATGGCACACCCACACCCTTTAGCCTGCGGAGCACGTTTCATTCCCTGGATGTGCATTTGGTCTAACCTGGGTTCAGGGGAGCTGACTGGTCCGATCCCAGGCTAGGACCCGGGTGACCTGGGTACTAAAGCATGGATTGGCCAGGACAAGCTTGGGGAAGACCTAAGAGGGGCGTGTTAACTGCACAGACAGCTGTGAAGACATATGCAAGGTGCCTGGGTCTGCAGACCCCAGCTGGCCTTACCGGTGACCACCCCAGGGCCCCGCAGAAGCCTGGCCCTCCCAGGCAGGGGACCCACTGCCCTTTCCGTCTTCATGTTTCAGTAGAGTTTTGGTCCAGGGACTGCTCGGAGCAGGCTGGGGCTGACGTGGTAGAGCTGCGTGTTCCACGTGTCGGGCAGGTGAGGTGCGCTGCAGCAGCCAGCCGAAGGCTGCTGCAGGAAGATGCTAGACTTGCATCCTAGGAACTCTCAAAGGAGCTTGCCTTGAAAATAAACCCTGAAGACGTGTCCTGCATTTGTGGCAGCAGAACCCATCCAGGAGTTCTCCCTGCATGTTCTGAAACTACTCTCCCACTGGCCCCCCCATCACTGTTGGTGAAGCATGATCATTGGTCACGGACTGCGCGTAGCCCTGTGGGAGCGTGAACAGGTGATAGGCTGGTTCCGCCAGGCGTCCGGCTGCACAGACAGCTGGGGCTGGGCACTTGAACAGCACATGTTGGGAATGTCCTTCGCACAAGGCCTTGCTGCCGTGCTCATGGACTGCTGGGAATGAGGTGGTTTGGCCATTGGAGTGGGTGATCGCTGTGACGGTCCGTGAGTCTCCAGGATGGAGGACAAGTTTGAAGCACAGTTGTCACCATGAAGCACAACAGTAAATACTGGGTGGCACACACAGCAGACAACTGTCTTGGGGACTTTCTCTGTATCGAGGACACACATTCAGCAAACCACTGCACACCGACTAGGAGCCTGGACTTGTGCCAGACCCTGTAGATGAATAAACAGGCAAACCAAGCCCGGTCTTTTTCGCTATAGGAATTCAGATATTGTGGTGACTGTGAGCAGAGCAGGGCATATTTGCAGGAACCCAGATTCTGATCAAATTCCACAACGCTGTTTATTTGTTCTGACAATTTCTCCACAATGTGTTGAAATCTATCATTGTCTGCACTCCCAGGGGAACCTTAAGCTCTTAGGCACAGAGAGAATAATACCTCACTGAAACCACAAGCCACGATACCCTATGTCAATATTGTTAGAGAGAAAAAAGGCAAGTGGGAATGTTACTAAGCCCAACCATTCTCTCCAAATAAGTGCTTCTGCAGATGATTCAAGAAGCAGCACCTAAGTAGGGTCCATGCTGTAGGCATGGGCTGATCTGCAGGCAGAGCGTGGGGAGATGCATCAGGCCATGTGTTTGGTGCTGGAAGATTAATCATAACTGTCAGAGCTCAGCTATATTCTCTTCGTGGGTAGTTTTATCTTAGTAAACATGGAACATTCTCAGACTGACCCTGAAGAGATCTCATTCAGTTTCCCTAACAAGTTATCAGTCTACAGAGATGGGGGTCCTTGAGTTGCCAGGATGGGTGATAGGAGACACTGGAGAAATATCCAAAGACCCACCTGGAAAGTAGCTGCTCAGTCAGACAGCAGGTCTCCTGCTTGCCCGGGCCCCACCTCTGTTCTGTAAGAGAGAGATCCCTGAAGTCCTCCCCACACCCAGCTCAGGTCATGGAAACAGCACGGGAAGTGACAGCATTTTGGAAAACAGAAAATGCTCTGTGAATGTGAATTATATACATTATCCTCCCCTCCACCTCCTAATAAGCAGGCAAGGGCTCTACAATCTCTAAAATTGGCATTCTTAATACAGTCATGCGCCACATGATGCTTCAGTCAGCAATGAACCACATGGATGACGGTGTCCTGTAAAATTATAATGGAGCTGAAAAATTCTCATTGCCTAGTAACATTGTACCCATCACTGTGACATGGTTGTAGCCACCATGACATTGTAGCAGCCACTATAACATTGTAGCACCCATCAAAACAACACAGTAGCCATTCTAACACTGTAGCTGCCACTGCAACATTGTAGCAGCCACTGCAACATTGAAGTGGCTGTTGTAACATTGTAGCAGCCATCAGACCATCACAGTGGCCACCGCAACACTGTAGCCACTGCTGCAACATTGTAGCATACATTGCAACATTGTGGCAGCCACTGCAACATTGTAGTAGCCATTGTGACAATTATAGCAGCCACTGCAACACTGTAGCACAAAGGCATTACCCAGGTCCTCCTGGTCATGCGGGCCAGTCCTGTGTAATTACGTCATTACATAATACTTGATAATAAACAACTATGTTACTGATTTGTGTACTAACCATACTATACTTTTAATCCTTACTTTAGAGTGTACTCCTTCTACTTATAAAAAAAGTTAACTGTAAGCAGCGGTGGGCAGGTCCTTCAGGAGGTATCCAGAAGGGCTGTTGTCACAGGAGACGACAGCTCCATGCGTGTTATTGCCCCTAAGGACCTTCCCATGGGAGCAGATGTGGTGTGGAAGGCAGTGACATTGATGACCCTGACCCTGTGTAGGCTTAGGCTAACGTGTGTTTGTGTCTTTGTTTTGACAAAAAAGTTAAAAGTAAATAAATAAATTTTAAAATAGAAAAAAGCTTTATAAAATAAGGATATAAGATAGAAATTTTTTTTGTACATCTCTGCAATGTGTTTGTGCTAAGTCTTATTATGAAAGAGTCAAAAGTTAAAAAATTATATAAAGTAAAAAAGTTACAGTAAGCTAATGTTAATTTATTACTGAAGAAAAAAAGTTTTACAAATTTAGTGCCTCCTAAGTGCAAGCATTTATAAAGTCTACAGCAGTGCACAGTGACATCCCAGGCCTTCATATCCACTCACCACTCACTGACTCACCCAGAGCAACTTCCAGTCCTGCAAGCTCCATTCATGGTAGGTGCCCTAGAGAGGTGTACCACTTTTTATCTTTTATACTGTATGTTTACTGTACCTTTTCTATGTTTAGATACACAAATACCCTACAGTACCGTTGCCTACTGTATTTAGTATAATAACACACTGCACAGGTCGGTAGCCCGGGAGCAATAGGCTGTACCATCTATGTCTGCACACGTACACTCTGTGATGTTTACCTAGTGATGCATTTCTCAGAATGTATTGATGCATAAATATACTTATTAATTCTAATGATGAGAAGTAGAATCCCCATGGTTTATAGCATAAGACCATTTTTAATTTAGAGAAATGGGATCTCACCATCTTGTCCAGGCTAGTCTCAAATTGTTGGACTCAAGTGATCCTCCTGCGTCAGCCTCCCGAGTAGCTGGGACTGCAGGTGTGGTCCTCTGTGCCTGGCTCATAAGACCATATTTTAAGAGAAGCACTGTCTTACCACATTTCTGAGCAGGTCTAAAATAGACCTAACTTGCTGGAATTCCTTAGATCATGGGGACTGTTAGTCACATTGCGGAACCCTGCCTTCAGTGGTGGCTCAATTCCTCTTGTGATTCCTAACTACGAGCAGAAAGGTTACTTCACTTCTATCAATTTTTCTGTAAACGTGCACCCAGTTTCTACAGTAAAAACGAATATCCTTGCTGAAAGAGGGAAAAGAGGACTAAGTTAAGATACTTATTTTGTGTAGAGGATTTGTCAAATTGTGGACTAAGTATTTCCACTTCAAACACGCTTGCTCCAGCCTGGCACGGTGGCTCACGCCTGTGATCCCAGTACTCTGGGAGGCCGAGGCAGGAGGATTGATTGAGGTCAGGAGTTCGAGACCAGCCTGAGCAAGAGCGAGACCCCATCTCTACTAAAAATAGAAAAAATTAGCCTGCGGTGGTGCACACGCCTATAGTCCCAGGCATGGGACTTCTGCAGAGGCTGAGGCAAGAGGATCCCTTGAGCCCAGGAGTTTGAGGTTGCTGTGAGGTTGGCTGATGCCACAGCACTCGCCTGGGTGACAAAGCGAAACTCGGGCTCAAAAAAAGAAAACAAAAAAACGCTTGCTCCATCCTTGGTGGTCAGTGCTGCCCCCTTCCCCCGCACGATGCGGGCGTAGAGGCAGCTCAGGAGGGTGCACCGGCGCGAGCTGCCGGTTCTCGTGGAACGCGGTCTTCAGTAGCATCGTGCGTTGTGTGTTGGACTTCGCGGTCTTTCTCCCTCTCCTCCTCAGCCTCGGGTCCTGCCGCCCAACCCTTCCACGTGCACTAGGAAGGGTCTTTCCATTACTGAGAATTCATACCAGGAGACCAATGGCAATTTGTGTTTTTGTCTCATCTCACCAGATCCCCTGCTTAAATTAGGAGGCCATTTTAGTGGATTGCTAAGGAAATTTTTCTAAAGGATGAAATTATTAATCTGACTTAACAATACCAAGACCCAAAGAGCTGTGCTTTGTTAAGAAATCCCACTGTACATACATTAGTGGTGACTCATCATTAGGTTTTGACTAAGTGATTTTTCTTTTTAAAAAGAATTAATTATCTAAAATAGTTTAGGGAAACTGGCAATGATGGAGGGAATGAGAAATATTCTATACAGTGGAGCAAAAACAGGGCAACAACACTAAACAAAGACTTTGTTTAGTGTTTAAAGGTGGTATTCGATCTATCACAATACACGTGTCTTTAGAGAACCACTTCTGTGCACGTAGACGGTGATGACAATGAAGTTCTCAGAAGGGGAGGCGGCAGCATTCTCTAAAAATACGCTGCAAGTTGCTATGGGAACTGTAGTTCACACGCGGCTCCTGAGCAGACTCTAGCTGGGATCTGAACAGAGCCCAGTGCTGACACCCTAATACTAATGGTCTCCCTGACTTATTTTTATAAGAAGGAACGTCATTTTCACAATTGTTAAATATAAACAGGAAAAGAGGAACAGTTTGCTAAAATATGGTTAGCTATTTAAAACAGCTTCTGGATACAGAGAAGTAACAGCTTCAGTTTAGACAGAGGAGTACAGGGGACAGAGGAAGTAATGGGCCACGCTGGTCTGGAAACGCCACAACTTTGTCTTCCACGGTAGCTCGCTGAGCCAGGCACGGCACCTCTAGGGACCAGGAACTGTATGCGCAGGCTCTGCCCCATGGGGCGGGGGGGGGCAGTCCCGTGAGCGCAGTGAGCAGCAGTCCGCGGCGGCCCCGTGCTGGAGCAGGACAAGGAGCGTGTGCTGCAGAGATTCCGGGGAGGGACACACCAGGGGCGCCGCCATCCTGCCCTTGTGGAGGAAAGTCCCACGGTGGTTACGTGGCTAAGCCGAGATCCAAACGTGGCCGTCTGACTCCCAAACCAACATGTTTTCAATACACTTGCAACTCTTTATTTCTAGACAATAGCGAGAACTTTGCAGGCAGAGGGATGGAGAGCGCGAGGGCTGAGGTGTGGGAACAGGACGGCAGCCAAACGGCGGCTCTGAATCCAGCCTCCCCTGCTGGCCTCCAGGCAGAACCGGATGGACCCGTGTGTGCGCAGGGCCTGGCTTCGTCTGAGTCCAGAGACACGGGCTAGAGGGCTGGGCGCTGGGGGAGGCTCCGCGCGGAGGGATTTGAGGCTTGGCACTGTGTGTCCGTCCTTAGGCAATGGATGCAAATCCCGTTTCTAGTCAGGTGACAGAATAGTTGATATTTGAGCACCTCCTCTGTGCCAGTCACTACTCCAAGAGCTTTACAGAGTTTAACTCATTAGAGAGAGGTTAGTAATGTCACCAAAGTCACCGACCAGCAGTGGTGGAGTGAGGACTTAAAGATGCGCAATGTGGCTCCACCACTCAGCTAAATACTTCTCAGACCCCGTTGTTCCAGGAAGTGGGCATGTGGGATTTCACTTCTCTCCACTTAAAGAAGAAAATATAAGTTTGTCGAAGGGGAGAAAAGACCCCGGTACGAGTCCCACCAGATAGAACACACAGACACAGTCCCAAATCCTGACTCAAAATGGGTTATCTATTTTGAGTTCGCTCTCTATTTGAGCATACTTTTACATTCTGGGTTCTGGGTTTTAAGGTTTGTTGAATTTAACTTTAAAATGGATTCACATGAGAAACGGACTCAACGTTTTATACGTTGAACTTTTACATTGCAGCTAACTTTCAAAAATAAGTGTTAGATCTATGTAAATGCCAGCCAGGTGGCACAGAGGCACGGCTACCCCCAGGGGGCTCGCCCACCGTGCCTGGATGCGAGGAAACGCTGCCAGCTCCTCACCAGTGGGAGGGGAACGAGTCTGGAAGCAACTGTCAGCTGTGAGTTACACAGCACACGTTGGCTGCAAGACGCACCTAAGACCAAAAGGGGGAAGGCAGAAATTAGACTTGTGGGTCCTCCCGAATAGACATGCGCTGGCCGAGAGACCAGCGGTGAGGACTGTCTCCCCTCCCGTGGCGCTGGGGTTGCAGCCCCCATGGCTGCGAGTGGTCCTGGTGTCTCTTTACATCTGTTCACACAAGAAATGACACCAACTATCCGCAGAAGGCAGGCCGGGGCAGGTGGACCCACAGACTGGGGATCGAGTGTCGCCTGGTCTGTAGTGATGAATGAGTTCTTTTTACATTCTCATAACTGAGAAATTCACTGGAGCGCTCAGACCTCTTTCATAACGTGGATGTTGATCACCACTCACCTAATTGCACACTTTGAACTGCTACTTTGATGCCCAGTTTGGAGGACTATCTCCCGAAATACCTTTTACAAAAACTGATACAACGTAAAAGCACCTAAGTCTTCATAAAACCCTCCCAGCACCATGATTTTCTAGCCAAACAGTTGAGGTCTTCACAGAAAAATGAAATATTCAGAGGTTATGGCTTAAAGGTGTAAAATCTGCTGAAGGGAAAACTCTGTATTAGAAACGTAATCCCAGAATAAAAGACTCAAAGAAATGCAATTTTGAGGAAGTAATGCTTAAATGAAGAGATGTGTTAATATAATTGATGTGCAATGTTTATTCAGTGTTAATCTCTTCATTAAAATGCATTTGGAGTTTTCATATATTCTGGAAGATTTAATTACGTATATACTGTTTGTCATTGTATTTTGAAATTGAATAAAATTATATTCCTTATGTCTATGCTTGTTAAATAGAAATGTCTTTAAGCCCTTACTTTTGTTAAATGTTCTCTATTTCAGAGATTTATTAAGGCTCCAGTTAAAGTAAAACTCATGTTTAGTTCCAGCTGAACTAAACTGTTCTAACTGAAATTTGTTTCCCAAGTTTGTATTAAATAGTACGTTGCAAAAGTGCATTTCACTACTTTTCTGGTGGGTTTCCACGGGGAACAGTCCATGTGCCAGGGGGCACTTTCTTAAACTCTGGAGCAGCAGAGAGGACACATGTCCCCCCAGCCTCAGCCCCGGGAAGACTGACCTGCCACAGACCCACCCCACTGTTGTCTGGTCCAGCCACTGAGATTATACCAGTGACCCAAATTATCCCACATCCCCTCTTTGTAGCATACGGATGTGCTTAAGTCTTTTCCATACATAAGGGTTTTGAAAACAAGCAAAACTTATTTGTTTGTGGAAGTTCTTCTAGTTGTGATTTTAAAATATACCTTATCATTCATTTACTGTTTGGTGCATTTCTCTTTGCCAGACAACCATAAATTATATTTATCATTTTAATACTATAAATATGTGGGAAGCTGCAGTGTCTAGTTCAAAAATAACTTTAAGTTTTTTATGTTGCAAAAGTTATTCATAATCATTACAGTAAAACTTAGACAACATAAATGAACATGAAAATATATTAAAATATAACCCTTTTATTGGGCATCATTCCTACAGTGGGACTTTCCGTTTCTTATAGAATTTTTAAAGAGAGAGAGAGAGACCCCCGAGGACCGTGTTGGAAGTGCTCCACCGTGAGCCCTGGAACCTTCCCTCCAACACGTCCTGTCCTCTGTCACCCTCTTTTAGGGTCTTTCCCGCCCACTTTGCAGGCTAATCGTCTCGCAATGTGATTGCGGCTTCACCAACTGCGGCCCCGCCTTCCTCGTGTGCTTATTCCTGGGGACTCTGCGGTCACTGCGTAGCCCCTCCAGCCAGTTGGCTCTTACGTACCCGGAGAAACGCTGCAGCCCAGAGAAGGATGTGATTAGATAGAGCTCATGCTTCGGGGCAATCCTCCTGAAGACATCGCTAGTTCTTTGCTGTTCTTTTAAAATGTGCTTTTCCGCGGAGCCCCGTCGCTTCTGTTCTGAGTTCCGTTCTCACCACTGCCTTGGAGAATCCATGTGTTGCGTCGATAGCCCTGATACAGCCGTGGAAAGATTTGGAGAAAGTGGCAATTCTGGGTTCTGGGTCTTGCCCTGCCTCTCCCCTCGCCGCTTTTCAAATGTGTCTCCAGTGTGGACTAATCGTCACACGTCGGGTAGGTGCTGGGCATTCAGAGACCCCCAGGGTCTGTGTCCTGAGAGTGCCCGCTCTGGTTCAGAAGTTGACACATCTTCTGAGCATGGCAACACCCTGAGGACACCCTGAGGACACCGCGAAAATGCCAGCACAGAGAAGGTTCTGGCAGCACCAGCTCTCCCGGGGCCTGGCTGGGAGGCCTGGCACCTGCCCACCGACCTAGGGATTCTTGCGGCTCTTATCCTCGCACCTTCCCCAATTGGGAAAGTAGCAGATACGGTCACCTGACCAGAGAGCATTGCTAGGGAGGTTTCTGAACGTACCCAGTTCTGTCCTCACCCCAGTGAGTCCAGGCTAGTTGGTCTGAGATGGGTCAGGCCCTGACGGTGGAACGAACAGCAAAGAGCACAGACATGTGGGCAGGCACCGTGAGTTCAGACCGGGTGGGCCAAAGAAGTCTTCAGAGTTGACACAGAGCTGGACCTTCTAGGGCCACTGGCAGCTGACAAGCCACATGTAGTGCTCCGCATTCAGGAAGGGTGGGCTGGAAAGGCAGCCAAGGACACACACACGTGGCTCTAGGAGGTTAGACGTGCCCAGAGCTGAGCTCTTGGTTTTGGGCACCCACAGTCACCTGAGGACGTGCAGATTCCTCCCTGAACTGCGGGCCCTGGGACTCTGCCTTTCTCATAGGCTCCCAGGTGGTGCAGCCGCTGCTGGTCCCTGAACCGCCCTTTGAAAGGCGACGGGTCCAGCTGTGCAGCCGGGAGAGGCCTGTCTGTGCAGCGGCGGAAGGCCAGGTGAGCTGAGAGCTGCAAGGCAGGAGCCGTCTGCCACGCAGACCAGGCAGGCGGCCCCACTGCAGGTGTGGCGGAGCTAAGGGAGCCTCCTCCAGGAAGGGCTGTCGCTGCCCACCCGGGGCCCCTCCTGCTGTCTGTCTTCTCAGGGCCTGTCCCTTCCATGTGTCCCCTTCCCCCCAAGTTCCCTTCGCCATGACTATTTGACGGTGCAGTTCTAAATAATAGATGTGCCAAGTGTTCTGGGACAAGGGACATGCTACAAAGTGAAGTCGTGTGAGGTGCCAGCTGTCACCGTGGCTGAGCAGCAGATAAATTTTTCCTCCTCAATTGTTTGCGTCTCTTTTTGCTCACTTGTCCAAGCCTGAGAGACAGAAAAGTGCTATTTGGGTAAATATTTCAGAGAGAGAGAGAACTGGTAAAGTACAAAAAACAATATTTACTTTCAAAGAAACACTGTAATGAACAGTCCTTTAAAATTGCTTAGTGAGACATTTCTGTGTGATTTTTAAATTAATGTATTGGTTTATATTTGTATAATTCCCTTCTCTATTGGAAACTCGTCACACCTACAATTGTGCACTGGGAGTGAAAGGCCCGGTTTTCTACCAATCCCAGAGCACTGGGCTGTGGTTTAGGGGGTTTATTTGCACATTTGTCTTCTGTGCGTGTGGGAGCAGCCTTGGCTTGGCCAGGCCGGCGTTGAGTTCATGACGTCGGACGGCTCTCTGCGGGGGTTTCCCCGCTGCCTTCAACTTCAACCTCACAGCAAGTCTCTGAGTCACGTGTTCGCACTGTCGTTTCACAGAGAAGGACACCGAGGCGTGGCTGGGCTGAGGAATGTGTTTAATACATGGAGAACCTGGAGTCAGCGGAAATCCCCAAGGCCGGAGCTGACTGCAGTCCAGCCCCTCCCTGCAGGCCGTGCCAGCATCTGGCCATGCCGCGCCACCCCCGACATCACCAGCACTGCCCCATCTACCGAGTGCTGCTGGCACCAGGGGTCACATTGGTCAGCTGTCCAGTCGGGAAGCCCCGTCTTGATTGGAAGAGCATCCTCTGTGCCAGAATGTTCTGTGACAAGGCCAGGGGCCATGTGCCCCATGCGGCTGCATCCTTGGGACAGAGGCCACCCGCAGGAGCAGGACAGAGCGTGGCACTGGGCAGAGGCTGCCAGGTGCCTGGTGGAGCCATCAGCCAGCCCCAAAGGGGAAGAGACGGTGAGAACAAGTTGTGCTTTCAGCACCAGCAGACATGAAACCGGTGTCACTCTCGGCCACATGGCAGCCGGATGCTCCCGAGCAGGCAAGACATGGGCGCCTGTGGAGGGGAGAGGCCAGGCAGTCACTCTAGAATCCCTGCAAAGGGAGGGGTGGGAAACAGGAGCAGAGATGGAGGATTCTGGAGGGAAACAGACGGGCCAGGAGGCAGGTACAGGACTTTCCCTGCAAAGGCTCCGTGCAGACCCCACACTGGGCCGCGGGGCCGCCGTCCCCACATAGCTGGTCAGCCTGGCTTCCGACACTGGTTCTCAAATGCGGCCTCTGGGACACCTGCGAGTGTCTCAGAAATGCAGATCCATTTCCCACCCCAGCCCGCCAGCCAGGTTCCCTGAGGACAGGGCCCAGGAAGCTCTGGGAACCTGTTTCTGTAAAAGCAGGTGGTGGACGCCTTGTCCAGGAGCACGTGCGCTGCGCACGCCTCAGACCTCAGGGATCTGGCATCCATCAGGCACTGCTCTCGGACACGTGCTGCAAACATGAATGAGACACATGACATGCACGATTCAGAAAGAAAAGACACGTCGAATGACATTTAGGATGTGTCAGAAGTATGCACAGGGCACAAAGGACACAAGTGACCAAAGAGAAAATGTGCATCCAGCCTGGACAGTGTCCTGGGTGGGGGGGCGAAGCGAGGACTTCCGGGCAGCAGGTCGGGGAGCTCGGGGACTGCCGGGGTCCCAGCGTGTGACCTGGTGGGGAAGAGGGGCCGCCCCAGCATTTCAGGCGGGGGAGGCAGAGAGGAAGCTGGGGGAGAGCGTGCGCAGACAGGCCGCGTGCGAGAAAACCTGTGCCTCCGTCGCAGTCACCCCTGAGCGTGGAAGACGGTCTTTGCACGTCTCCCACACGTATCTCAGAGAGCAGCACAGACCACGATGAAATTTGCTTTTCCACCCGGGTTATGGTCAGGGCCAATCTAATCCTCCCATACGTAAGTGACAAAATGGAGTGCATGTCAGTGTGTGTGTGGTTGCTTTGAAAGTCATTATGTATTCTGCATCCAACACCCAGAAATTAAGTGGATTGTTCTTGAGTGCACTCCTTTGCAAACTGCATTTGGTGACATCTTACAAAACATCTCTTGGGGTCCCCTGCGAGAAACAAGCGTAATTTGATCTGTGCCCATGACAATACCGTGGACCCAGACTCATGCTCCGGCTAGGCCTGAGAGGTGGCGGAGGAGCCAGGGCCACTGCCTTGCTGTGTGGCTGGAGTCGGGGGGAAGGGGGTGCCGTGCTGAAAACCAGCCGTCGTCAGCCATTCTCATTAGAATACGCGACTGCACTTAGCAAATGTGTTTGGAATAATAACCACCAGGTATTTCAACCTGCTCCTGAACGGAGCCGCGTCAGGCAAGAATTGTGAAAAAACCCTCTCATTAGTTCACTTTGATTTCCGTCTCCATGGCAACTGGATGTTCAGATGAGGCACTTTTGTCTCTGGAGTCTTTGCGTGTCGTGGAACTTGGACACGTGCACAGATAAAAAAGCAGACGCAGCCCGTGGTGTGGCGACGTTGGTCGGAGGAGCCGCGCCAGGCGGTAACGTTCATCCCAAAGGCAGAACTGGAAGTTGCCACTGTTGAATGACGGACTCAAAAGTTGAATTTTGAGGAATGACAAAACCATGGAAGCTTCATGAACTAGATTTCAGGAACATTCACTGGCTGGGAGGGGACAGGGTGCTCTTCACAACCCAGCAGTGACACGTGTGTGTGTCTGCGCTGTCGTGTGTGACGGGGGCCGGTCCCTGCCCAGGAGGCGCCTGTCCCTCAGGCCTGCCGCCCACCTGCCAGACGGCAGGGCAGCATCTGCGGCAATCTGGACGCAAGTGAGGTTTTGCTTCCTCTGTGGAATTCTGATTCTCTTTCTGTTTCTGCTGTAGTGAAACCTGCCCTTCCTCAGTGTGTCTGGGGAAGGGACTTGCCGCAGTCTGACTGAGCAAGGACGGCTGCTGGCTGCTCACAGGCAGGGGAGATCTCACTAGAAGAGCCGTCCTAGTCCCCACGTGAACCAGGACCCCCGCGGGAGGGAACAGCGGGAAGCCTTGCTTTATCATGGGTGTGTTGAGAGTTGCCAAGGTGAGCATTTATTTCAAGGAAAATGGAGGTTTATCTCACATAAACCATTCCAAGGGCTGAAAAAGAAACCAATAAAACATTTCCAAATACTCGACGCCTGACTTTGACTTTGCTTTCTAAGTGTGCTCAGCCTGAGAGTCGATGGGATCCTTTTCACGGCTCCAGGCTATGAAGAGCCTCCTTGTCACGGAAGAGGCAGAGTAGGAAAAAGGGACATTGGGCTGCCTTCCAGACCGCCGCTGGACTCGCAGCCTCGGCTGCCCCTCTGGACGCAGGCGGTGGCCCAGGGCCACTGAGGCCCGGCTGGCCTGGTCTGTCGGGACCCTGGATCTGGGGCACAGAACTGAGAAAAAGAATGAGAGCTTGGGCAGAATGTACCCACACGGCTTGTCCTGGTCCTTCTCTGTGCCTGGCTTAGCAGTGAGAGGAGGAAACAGGCCCTTCCCGACAGACAGACAGACAGACAGACAGACAGAGAGCTGCTGCTGCATTTCACTCCTTCTCACGGGCTCTGTGGGGGCAGAATGACCTTCCGCTCTGGCACATGCCCTGCTCCCCCGCCCAGGGCCTTACGTGGCAGATCCCACCCCAGAGGTACATAAACCTGTTTCTTCTTGGATTAGGCAATTCCCGATCCTGGCCAGAGCTGGATCGTGTTGCTCCTGTGAGTTCTCTTTGTCCCAGGGCCGTGGCAGGGTTGGGACACTGAGTTCTCTCCTCTGAGAAAACTCCTGTCCCTGGAGGTGTGGGGCCCAGGAGAGCACAGACCACGAGGGTGGTGTCTGTCTGTCCTGTGCTCTCAGCCTCAGCCCAGCTGAGGTCGGTAGGTGTGACAGGAAGGTTGGACAGAGGCTTCCAGATCCTGTTCAGAGTGGTTACAGGTCATCCCATTTTTAAAAAGCCCTGACTCATGGTGTTGAATATTCACCCAGCAGATACTCTTGGATTTTCTTCTGAGAAATCTGCTGTTGACTGACTTGTAGGTTTTTTCTAGCAGTTTTAGAAGGATAAAATTTCTACCACCATTTTGCATTTAATTCAGAAGTGGCCTCTTGCTGGCTTTTGGAACATTGTCTTTCCTAAGAAAGCTGTGGGTGCTGTGGCCTTTTGCAAGCAGGAAGCTTTCGAGTGCACCATGCTCGGCCTTCCCAGAGGCTGTGGTGTGTGATTGCAACAGGGTGCGGGCTGTGCGGGGCATTTCCATATGCACGCTTCTTCCCACTGCCAGTGCTGCCCACATTCACCATGGCCTATAAATGTGACTGGAATCCCGTCTGTCTCACTCAGTGACAGCGTCGCATGGGTGTCACATCAAAGTGTGCTCCAGGCAATCCCACAACCATTCGACATTGACCCTGGTGTCTGCTGCTCGCAAACGGGCCCTCGGGATGGCTGTGATGTGGCCTCAGCCGTGGCCAACTGAGTAGTGAAAACTGGCTTTTAAAAACCGTTGTCAGATGCATCCCCTTTTTGCAGCAAATGAAGCCTTTGAATTAATAAAAAAGTGCCACCAAAGAAACACAAACTGCATCATTAAAAAAGCAAAAATGAGACAGATTGTTGGTGAGTTGCATGGAATGCTTTATGTCTCAGTAATTGCCAGATAGCGAGTGTCTCTGGAGTTGAACTTTAGCAGGTTGTACATTAGCAAAATCGTTTTTGAAAAGAAGCCCCGGATGGTGCTGAGAAGTGGGGCTGCACTCAGCCTGGTGGCCTGCAACACTGCGGTACAGCGGGTAATGAGCGTGGACTTGCAGACCAGCAATTAGCCTCCTGAGTGCAGCGGTTCCTGCTGCTCTGGGCCCCGCAGACCTTGGGGCTTTATTTAAATGTGGTCAACTTTGTTCTCTCCAACCGCCTGGTGATTTGATAAAAGACTCCTATTTTATTGGAGTTGCGAGATTTTTAAAGGTCTGCTGTATTCAAGCAGATGGAATATGTTAGATTAGGCATTTTGTGTATTCCTTTTCATCCTATTTCATTTGTTTTGCTTATTTACCATTTTCAACAATATCTAAATCCGAGGGGTTGTTCCCAAGCGATAGTCACAATTCATAAATGAGTTCACTGTCTGGCATCCATGGAAGTAGCTGCAGAGAGAAAACGAGAGGGTTCTAGCGCGACGTCTTCCTTGTTCCTGTCCTAACACGGCACTCTGAGCTTTCACAGAGGCTGTACCTACCATGAGAAAAGATTTAATGAGAAATGTATTCCTGCCTATTAGTCTATGCTCTGACTCCTAGAAACGTGGGTTTGTGCCCTTAATTAGTAGCTCAGAGACCTACATTGAATACTAACAGGACATGCTGATGACACTGAACCAAAACTCAAATTCTTATAAGACAGACGGTCCTTTGCAAACAGGGTTCAAACCAGCCTCATTTCAAAATAAACCGATAGCTGATATTCACTAGAAACGACATCTTTCCTATAGGCGATCTTTCCTTACTGCATGTTACTTGCCACAGCTCTCTTCCCTCTGATGAAAAACTTAAACCCCCTCCTCACCTGCCCTCATGGAGAGTCATACACGCCACTGCTCGTCGCTGTTGCGTTAACCTGCATGCCAGGGGTGCCCGTTTCCACAGCTCACGAGATGCTTTAAACTACGATGCAGGGAAATCACAAAAGTGAACACTCCTATAAATTGCATCTACCCTCTGGTCCAGATGAGACTTTCTGTGTTGCCTTCCTGCAGTGCATTTGGAAATATACAAAAGTTTTAAATTTTCAGTAACTTGATCTTTTAAGTTAGTTTAGTGTTCTGAATAACAGCATTTTTACCAGAGTCAGGTTAGACCTTTGACTACATTTTATGGTCTCAGGTGGAAGTTATTCTAACATGTATCATACCTTGCCTTTTGTTTTATTGAATCACATGAGATGACTGATATTTCACTGTTTTTGACCTTCAAAAATGTCAACTTCCTAATATATTTAGACAGGACTTGTTACCCGGCATCATGAATCATGGTCCAGCTTAAGAGAGTTCATGAAACCCTAAAAATTTTTGCAAAGTGGTTTGTAAATGCACCTCTGATGTTTTACCAACCTCGAAGCAGTCTCTGACCCCCAGCGGAATGCACCTGAGTGCGGCTATAGGCTGCGTGCGCAGGCTCGAGACCACAGGTGTGTTTCCGTGGGAAAGCAAAGTTCAGGACATGGCTGGGGTGTGTCGGCTTAGCAGGATGTGGAAAGTTTATTCAGAACCCAGGGGTGCAGACAGTAGGCGAGGGGAGTCCCAGGGTGGCAGGAAGGGTGCTGTCTGCAGTGGGGAGGCTCTCTGGGCTCCCGGAGGGCTGTGTGGTCTCTCAGCATCTCTTCTGCCACCCTCCCGGGCGGCATGCACACTGGACAGGTAGCTTAGATCCGCATACTTGAGGGTGTCCCTGCAGCCACTGTCCCGCCATAGTCACTGCAGCCTGCTCTGGGCACTAAGGACTGTCACTCGTCATGATGTTCATTATCCAAATCAGTATTGCAACTGAGGAATCCTTGAAAGATACTCTCTTCTGCGATGCCTGTTTGTCACTGTCAAGGAAACTTTAAATGGGCTCAGGCTCGTTTCTTCCTCAAATTAACTGCAATACCAAGCATGCATTCTCTGTAAAATTGATTAATTACCTGTGCGCGTATTAAGTATGAGCAGGGCTGCAGCTCTGACAGATCTGTCCATTTCACTCAGCGCCTCCTCTCGTCTGGCATTTTAAATTCTATCATTTTCTTAATGGGGAGCAAAAAGTGCTGACCGAGGTCGGTACCTTGGGAGCTCGCGTTTAGCAGAATGAAGTCAGTAAAGGCCTTCACTTCCCGGTATGGACAGGAGGACTCTGAGAGTTGCTAAACAGGGAAAAATACACACGACACAGTCAGGACAGACCTGTGTTGAAAGAGATTAAGGAAACACACACTTTCTAGAACACGAATGACGGGCAAAGTTTGGAAAGAGCTGAGTTTTGGAAACCTGGTCTAGGTTTTCTGTCTGAGAGGTGAGGTTGGTGCAGAGGCTGGTCCGGGAGACGCAGGGGAGGAGAGAGTCCGCATTGGGAGAATCTGCCACTCTCCCAGCGTCACAGCTGCAGCAGGTGGATGTGAATGACTCGATGGCTTCCTGCTCGGCAGGTCTGTTGTAGCTCAGCCTTCGGGTCTGGGGCCGGCAGCACAAGTGGCCTGGGAGGATGAGGGGGCCAGAGTGCGGGGTCTCAGGGTGGGGAGCCGTGTCTGATCTGCGGAGCCTGGGGCTCCCAGAGCTCAGGGAAGCACTTACGCTCCGTGGTTTGTATAAAGGATGCCAGGAAGGATGCGGATGAGGGGTGCACAGGCGAGGTGTGGGGGGGATGTGGGGCCTCCACGCCCCCACCTGTCCGGCTCTCCGGAAGCTCCCAAACCTGTCCTCTTGGCCCTTTTACGGAGATGGTGTTGGACAGACATGATAGACAACTACACAGAGATGAGACGGGACAAAAGGGTGTGACCTGACATTACTAGACGGAGCGGGAAGCCCGGCATGGCTCCTCTGCTCAGATTCTTCCACGCCTCTCTGTGCGGCTCCCTCCTCCTGGGCATGGGCCGGACCCTCGGGAAGGGAGGTCTTGTGACCACAGTCAGACATGGCAGGTCGGGGAACGTCTTTACAGCCAGGGCCACACAGGAAGGTGAGAAGATTCCTGCCTTCGGGAGAAGCAGGAGCAGGAGGCTGGAGGGAGCAAGGGGTTGGGGAGGGAACAAGATGCTGAGACCCAAAGCACCGACATTGTGACACGGGCTGGGGGCGTCACAGGCCAGGAGCGGGGACGACACCACGTGTGACTGCATAAGTCTCAACAGCGCCGTGTCCCCACATCCCTGGCTTAAGTCCTGGGGATGAACGTCGGGACTGGGGCCTGCGTCTTGACCCCTCCACGGAGCCACGTCCCGATGTCGTTCACCCAGGGCGCAGACCAGGGTCAGAACGGCGGTGAACGCAGCTGGCGCTGTGCCCTGCAGGAGTCCCGGCGGGGTCCAAGAACCATCCTTGTCCAGAGGATGCAGACGCCCACCCTCGGGCTCCCGGTTCTGCCCGCTGGGGACCCAGTGCTGCCTCCATCCTGGCGGGAAGCCCAGGAGGTGCCACGCTAGGCCTTTGCTGTGTCTGCTTCCCAGGGCTCCACAGCCTGGGTGGCTCAGACAGGAGAGACAGGGCCTCTCGCGGTTCTGGGGCCTCCGGGCTGTTCTTGCCCTGAAGCGCTGAGAATCCTCTTCCGCGTCAGGCTTCCATCGGGCTTCTGGTGGCTGCCACCCTGCGACCCTTGGCGATCCTCGTCCTGACACTTTGCCGGTCTCTGCCTCTGTCTTCAGGCAGCTTCCCCCATTCTATCCCCATCTCTCCCCTTTTAAGGACACCAGTCGTCACTGTATTGGGGCTTCACCCAGGACCTCGGCAGAGACTGAGGTCAGTTCACAGGCTCCGGGGGTGCGGACGTCAACACATCTTTCTGGGGACACAGTTCAGCCAGGACACATGTCTCGCCCGTTCTGTGAAGGAACATCCCAGGGCAGGCGGGACATGCGGACCTGGCACTGAGTCCTCTCAAGGGCACTGGCGCCTCCTCAGGGTCAGACAGTAGCCCGTGGACAGACCATAGCCACCCAGCTCCATGGAGACACTTTGCAGATCTGTCCAGGAGCAGAGGGTGCTTACTCTGTTCCTGCTACGAGCCTGCATGCACTGCTGTCTCCCCGGGAGACCCTGGGCCTGGGGCACCCACTGGCAGCAAACGCTTTGGGATTTTTCTTCACCATTTTCAGTTCAGGGGATTATTTTTCAGAAGCAGAGAGCAGCCTGGAGAGAAGTGTTTGTTGTCGAGGATTTTACCTGTTCTTCTGTTGTCAAAATTTATGTTCCTCCAAAGATCTCTGACTTGCTTTTACTAGACGTTCTCTGTCAGCTGGAATCTCCCAAGGAATATTTTCAAATATGTTCAGGCCCTGCTGTCACCCCAAGGTTCTTCTAATGTCAGAAGCACCTCCATTGCATGTACCCAGGAATTCTTTATGGTACCAAAATGATAGTTTGTTGCCCTAAATAAAATTAACTCAGCTGCAGCCCTCTCTGAAGTGCTTCCATGGTTTAAGAGAAACCAACCATAAAAATCCACTCATGACCCTGCTAAATAATGGACAGTCCATGAGTATTTCTCCCTGAGTTGCACACAGTGGGGGTCCCATAAAACTCGGTCACGGCTGGGTCCTCGGGGGCAGGATTACGCCTGCCTGACGGACTTGCCCACGGCCTTGCTGGTGTCTGAGCTGCCGTCCCGGGGACAGGGGTCAGTCCAGTGTGTCCTTGGCTCTCAGCACATCACTCGGCCCTTCTCACGGAGACAGCCTCACTGGCTCCCTGTGACAGCGTCGGCCCCCCGTGGAAGCTGGAATTCTTCCTGCAGGGTCTGTGCTGCGACGTGGCAGTTGATAAATATTTTTAATATCACATTTTGCCACATATTCCCTTCTTACCACTTTTGCAGAATAGCTCAGATATGACTGAACCCGTGGACTCGTGCGTCACAGACAGACGCACATGTTGGAATCTTGCTCTGTTTACCCTTAAATATTTGACATTTGACAAAACCCCCAAGTGAGTGAATAAGTAGTTTAGCGGAACAGAGTGAAAGCCACTAATCTTCAGCACCGTCCTGCTGTGGTGCCCAGTTCTGTGATGAGGGGTCCCCACCCGTGTCCCCACCGCAACGCAGCCAGCCTCTCCCACTGGCTGCGATCCTGGTGCCCCATCCCACCTGCCCTTGACCCTGGGGTGTGCCAGCCCCTCGCGTCCCTTGGCAGTGTCACCACTGCTCCCCAGGCCTCCTTCCGCCTCCCTGGCCGGCAGCCAGCCTGTCTCGGGAAACCGTGCCCCCACCCCTCCCCGTGGCACACTTACTCGTCCCTCGCGCATCTGTGACAGGAGGGGACTCGGTGATGTCTGCTGTCTCATGGAACTCCTCGCACAACCCAGAGAGGCAGCCCTG
This sequence comes from Indri indri, assembly GCA_004363605.1. NCBI lineage: Eukaryota > Metazoa > Chordata > Mammalia > Primates > Indriidae > Indri > Indri indri. The sequence continues at coordinate 14,003 of RJWJ010004147.1, read as the reverse complement.
GGTCCTGTTGGTCTGTCACCCTGACCGTGACGTGCACCTCAGCCGAAGGTGCCTCTGCTGTAACGCAGGGGTGGGAACAGTGTGTTTTAGAGTAACTGTGTGGGTCGGACGAGCAACTGCAGTGAAGTGCTCAGTTTGGGATGTGGGGCCTGAGTGCTCCATTGGGGTTGGCGTCGTGCAAACATGGCAGGAGGGTTGGCCTCCTCTGGTCCCCTGCAGTGGAGTTCCGGGCACTGATTTTGGAGTCTCGGTGGAGCTGTTGCTGAGCTGGGTGAGATCACCTGTGGCCTCTTCCATGACGCCTATCGGTGAGCCTCTTCCTCTAGCAATCCACCAACAAGTGTGCAATTTCCTCTACTGGCAGAGGGTCCTTAAATTTTATCAGATTCTTCACTTGATCTTAACCAAAAGGCCAAGAAGCAATTATCAGACTCTTAAAGATATCTTGTTCTACAAAATCTAAGGACCATTCTACTAGACTAACAGGTTTTAAACTTTCTTGTGTGCAGCCCACTAAAAGAAACACATTCTGCCTAGGGACCGAGAACACAACCACACACAATCACACCCAGGTGTTACACACAGAGAAGATGTGTCACAGAGCAAGAGTCACCTTCACTGCACGGGGTACTTTCTTGTGTTTCTACTTGATTCTAGTCTTCTAAAAACATCTGGCCATGGAACACAAGATTGAGCCGTCCACAAAGTCGCTCACTGCAGGTTGAAAATCAGTGCCTCAGAGAGGCCGTTGGGTCGGCTATTGTGAAAATGACTTGAGACTTTGTCGTCACGAAATTTCAGTCCTCTGGTCACGTCTGTGAGCAGTCGCACATCCTGTCAGAGTCAGGAGGCCGGGCAGAAGCACTTACTTGGAAGCGTGGCCGGCTCTCCTTCCCTGTCATGTTCCAGGACTGTCTCACGGCAGGTGTGCTCTGTCACCTCACATCCTAGCCGTCACCACGTGGCGTGGTCCCCCACTGGGCTGTGAACCCCTCGAACACAAGATCGTCTGGTCACCACGAGAACCACCTTCTGTGTGATCCTTTAACCCCCAGAGGTGGTGGCTGGATCGCTTTGACAAGGACGTGGGTTTCAGCTGTGACTCTGATGGCATCCAGCCGGACACCTGGTCCAGGTGAGAACACTTTCCCACCGACATTTCGTTTCTGAGGAGGCCCACGGACTGTGCTGACATCTCCTCACCTCCCACGCTGGCTCGGGCCACCACCCAAGCCCTACAAAATCCTTGATCCCCACACATCACCAGACATCCCCTGTCATCCTGGGCCACCACAGCGAGGCAGGGACAGAGACGAGGCCAGGGCCCCCCGTGGTCTGCGGCAGAACGGGAGCAGCTTCCACTGGCTGGAGGAAGCCAAGATGAGGCTGCTCAAAGGGAATTGCTTCTATCCAACTATCCGATGCTATTTCTGGAGTGTGATATGCAGGAGATCAGTTCCTCTTCCCAACCCATTGAAGAGGTTCAATTTTCAGGTTCCATTTTGGGGTTTTTTTTCTCTCTAGGAAATCTTAGAAGTATCTTTTGTTCATTAGGAAGAAAAATCGTGTCTGTAGTCACTCTTCCCAAGTGTGATCTTGCAGTAGGCAGAGCCGGCTGACGCTCCTTTAGAACAAGGAGACCCTGGACCAAGGCGTCCTTCCACAGGGGCCCCTGTCCTGTTGGGACTGGGGAATGGGCGGTGTCTGAAGGACAGGACCAGACAACGGGGTCATTTGTATGTGGAGCTCAGGACCAACGACGACCCTCACCACTGCTACCAAAGATGCTCTTGTGAGTGCGAGTCTCTGAGCTTTTTGTACAGTTTTAGTAAGTCTTGGAGAGGCATTTGAATGCTTTTTAAAAGTCCTAAAGTCTTATTGACATGTACGTCTATGTGAGAACACAACATGACCCTGGTAATATTCCCGTAGCACATTTCGAGCCATATGAAGAAATAGATCTACCCTCACGGTGCCCACAATTTCCTCCCTCCCTGTGTTCCCAGGATGTCACGTGATCTGGCCCCTCCGTTCTTCCTAGTTTTCCACAGTTTAGCTGAACACAGCATGTGCACTTTGAGCTGAGTCAAGCTGATTTCTGCTGAGACCAGCATGGGTATTTTCATCCCGCGCTTCCTCTGGGCTCCTCCTGGTGCGAGTTTCGGGATGGCTCCTGTGGGGACACTGGAGGGGCGGCCTCTTCCCCTCTGAGGTCGACCTTGAGTGGGGCTGCCCCGGGGCTGCGTGTGCTCGCCCAGCCCGTCCCTGCACTTTGCTGAGTCACATGCTTCATGCAGCACGCCAGGCATCCATACAGACGTATGGACAGGCTTATTCTCAGGTGATTCACGCAGAATAGAGCTGTGTCATCTGCAGAACCTGCTGGGTCCCTCCTGTGCGCACCAGACGGTCGCTGCAAAAGCCTTTGCTTCGCCCCACGGTGAATCACAGGCTGCCTGTGTAGCGGGTGCGGGTGTGGTGGACAGAAAGAGGACGTGTGTCTGTCCCTTGGGAAGCTGGGTCTGGGACCCCACCCAGTTGCTTGGGTCAGGTCTCAGACCAGGACTGGGCCGTGCAGACCACAGGCGAGAGCCCGAGGGGGATGCTGGGGCCTGTCCCAGGAGCCGAGCCGTGGCACCCCCAGGCCCTGTGCTGCACACACGCCCTTTCCTTTTAAGGTATGCTCCCTCCCCCCTTACAAATCCCCAATTCGCCACGTTACGTGAACTCCTGATTCAGCCCAGCAGTGAGGCATCTGCTCTTTCACTGGCGTTCTGGCTCAGAGTCACAGCCCACAGCTCGTCCCTGACCTTTGGAGCTCTGGCGGGATCCCATCCTCACGGTTGCCTGTCCTCGGGGGTAACCGTGTTCTGCATCTGCTGGGGGAGTGCAGGTCCAAACTGCCTGTTCCCTCCTTCTCAGACACGCGTGTTCTCAGAGTCAGACGTGGAGACTGTTGCAGGTTCTCAGACCCAGAGCCCACAGGAAACTAGACCGTGTGGCCCCCAGTGGTTGGAAAGGTGGGGAAGAAAAGGTGCTGTCCTGGAATTACAGCCCCAGCTGAGGGACCAGGCCTGGGGCCAGGGGCCGTGGGCGGGTGGGTCCCGGCTCGTTTGCTGCACTGGACGCAGACCCAGGCTGGCCGAGAGGGCGTTTTTGGTGATGGAGGTGGGGTGACTTCTGTGGTTGGGTCTTGTTTATCCCACTCTGCAAAGTGGTGCATCTTTTTCGTTCTTTCTGTGTGAGGGGTTAACACAACCTTCAGAAACCAGCCAGGCCATTGCCCCAGTCGGCATCCTCTGGCCATTCAGGTGATCCCAGTGGATGGGGTTGGGCTGTGGGCCTCTGACAGCCGCGGGGAAGCCCTGGCGCTGGGCAGATGGACAGACGTCGGGCCCTGTTTCTGTTTGTTATTTTGCAGATGTGACCAAGCGGGCAGGTGTTGCCTGAGTGATTCGGCGCTGAGTTTTCAAGGAACAGTTTTGCTACAGTATCTGTGTGTTGCTTGCAAGACCTTAAACACTTTAACTAACATCCTCCCCTTTTTAACCCCATCACCGGTTCACTTCACTGCATTTTCCTTGCCAAAGCACCCATCTGCGTCGCAGCATGTTCCTCCTTCGGCCCATGTGAAGGGCATGTGTGGACGTGTGCGTTTCCTGCAAGCAGCGGTCGGTGTTCCTCGGTACTGGCACCGTCCCTGACCCCTGGGCTGCTCGGCCCCAGGGTCCCAGTCTGTGTGTTTCTCTCTCCAGTGATGCCAGCTCCTGGAGCGCTTGCTGGGGATGTAGGGAGCTCCCCTGTGGGGGCTGGTGCCCCAGCCTGCTCTGCAGTGGGGTCAGTGACGGGCAGGTGACTGCAGGGGGCAGCTCAAGGCTGGGCATGAAGCCGAGGGAGGGCCCAGCACATTCCGGAAACCGAGGTCAGACTGCAGCGTTCGCCCCTGTGATTTACAGAACGTAATCTCTGGGAAAATATGAGTTTATTAGCATTCCAATTAAATTAAGCAACTGCCTCAAGTCCCATAATTCCAGCTGACAGCAGGCAGGGCTCGGGGCCAGGGGCGTGGTGCTCGAGAGGGGCGTTTGTTCCTGTGACCTTGCGGGAGGAGAGAGACCACGGGTCTCACAGTCCATCGAGTCTGCCGTGTTCCACCTCAGAGGCTGAAGGAGCGTCTAACCACTGCTCAGCCCCCACGCCCAGCACACAGGCACACGACAGGTGCGGAGGCTAAGGCTGGGGGAGCAGAAGCCAGTATCTGCTCATGCACCAGCCCCCAGGGTGCGCTGGGGACAAAGTGACCTCTGTTTATTTTTGTGTGAGGAAGCTTTGTCCTGAAGGGCTGGTAGGATTCACTGCCAAGGTGCTAAAATGCAGCGGTTCATTCAGCTGCTAATTAATTTAAATAGGGATCTGAAAACTGGACCCATCCTTGCAGGGCTGGGAGAGAGGTGGCCGCTTGACGAGGACCTGACTTGCTTGGCACAGGAAGAGTCCCTTCCAGCCCTTGAATATTGATTCTTGGGAGCAGTAAATCGCAGCTTTGCTGCCTCACTTGGGCAGGGCCTCGGTTTCTGTGTCGCGCCATTGCTGTTATGCAGAGGGGCCGCCACCTGAGAGGGGGGAGATGGCTGCTCCGAGGCCATGTGTCCCGCGTGCCATGTGAAGCCCCGTGGTCCAGGCTGGCTTTGCTGTCTGTGCTTGGCAGTGCTCTGCCATGAAGTCATGTGAACAGCAAGCAGTGTGCTGGCGTAGAAACCTTGGTTGCATGGAAAACGTGCACCTCAATTACTTACCACGGTGGGATTTACTGTGCGGGTATCTCGGCTGCGTATCTAAACTGATTGTGCTGGTGTGGTTTTCTCACGAGCGCTCCGGCCCCTGTGGTGGATCCTGACGACAGCCCTGCGAGACGGCGCGATTATTACCTCGCAGGGGGAAGTGGATGCCCAGAGAGGACAGTGGTCCCCAAGGACACCCTGGGGCTGTGTGGAGTTGAATCCTGATCTCGCGGGGGGCCATGGACACTGCGCCATTGGCCACGATGCAAGAAACCTGTGGCTGGAGATGGGTTTTGGAGTCTCCAAAAGCCGGGCTTTGTTTCTATGTCTCTTCAGAGCCCACACTCGGTTTAAGCAATTCGCCTCCGCATTCTCTTGAAAGACTGGGAGGGAGATGGGAGCAGCTCAAGCTGCCTCCGTTCTTCCGAGGTGCCAAGTGCACGTCTTCCCTGCGCAGCCGCTGGGCGTGTGACACACATTTTCTTAAACAACTTAAACCGAGAAAGACAGCATCTGAGCAAATACATGGGACAGCTGATCCGTTTGCTGCCTGTTAAATCATTTATCAATGATTTGCCAAATAAAGAGTCTTCATGTCAACAAAATAAAAGAACAGCACAAATGAAAGAACGCTGCTCCGTGCGGTCAATGAGCAAAGACTTTCAGTGAAATACCCGTATAACTGAGGGATGCACCTGCGCACAGCCCCGTCTGGAGGTGGTGACTCGGAAGACTGACACTTTCCTTTTCATTGGTAAAGCCTTTTTCCAGAAAGAGGTTTGGAAGAAAAGTGAAAGAGAGATGATATTTTGTTGGATTTTATTTTCCAAGGCACTGAACTCTGAGAAGATGCATCAAAAACCCTCTGACTCTTTGGCCAGCCCAGAAAACAACACTCTTGTTAGGGTAGCAGGGCAGGTGACCCTACCTGACCTCAGCTCCCAATGCCAGGGCCACCACCCCCAGGACCACCCCCCCCCAGGCCACCACCCCCAGCACCACTGCTGGGTGGGACCCCCTGGCAGAGACCCTGGGAGGCCCCCGAATCTCACATCCCCTCACCAAGCCTCGGCCCCTCCCCTGGAGTCACCTCTGTCTTCCTCCCGAGAGGGTCGGCGCTGTCTTCGCGGCAGGGCACGGAGGCACACGTGCTTGCAGGACAGAAGCATCGAGGGTTACATGGCATCTGCCCCTCCTGTCACCTCCTGTGGCAGTTTGGGAGGAAGATACACAGTTACAGCAAATGTTTGTGCTTGAGAATGTGTGGGTTATAATGTTATTTTAAAATTTGGAACAATTGCTTTTGCCCAACCCAAATGTCCATCAATACATGAGTGGATTAATAAAATGTGGTATATGTATACCATGGAGTACTAGTCAGCTTTAAGAAACAATGGTGATATAGCACCTCTTGTATTCTCCTGGAAAGAGCTAGAACCCATTCTACTAAGTGAAGTATCCCAAGAATGGAAAAACAAGCACCACATGTACTCACCATCAAATTGGTATTAACTGATCAACACGTAAGTGCACATATAAGAATAACATCTATTGGATGTCGGGCGGGGGGGCGGGAGGAGGGGACGGGTATGTGCATAAACAGTGAGTGCGATGCGCACCATCCGGGGGATGGACACTGCTTGAAACTTGGACTTGGGAGGGGCAAGGGCAACATACGTAACCTAAACATCTCCCATAATATGCTGAAATAAAAATAAATAAATAAAATAAATAAAAGACACATGAAAAGCTGTCCATCTACTCTAGGGAGCTGGATGGCGTGGGTCTGTGCTCAGTCCCCGCTGGGCTTTCCACAGCGTCCACATTCTCCACCCTCTATCTGCTGTGCTTAGTTTATATATCTTTGTACTTGAAATATAGGTTAGCATTTGCTGAGACTCATCACATTTCTTTTTAAAGAATTCATAAAAAATAATAACTAAGAATTTATGGAATGTCTGCTCTACAAAGCGATTTATATGCACTTTTTATTATTCTCACAATATGCTGCTGGAAACATCTTGTAGTTAATGGAGAAGGCTCCACAAGACGAGCCCCCTGCCCCTCAGCGAGCCCCTCCTTCCCCTCCCCACGACGGAGGACACGGGAGGCATGTGGCGGCCTGGCGGGCAGACCGTATGGTGCCTGACGCAGACACACCTCCCCACGCAGGCAGAGTCCACGGCGTCCCCCTCCAGGGACACACCCAGGAGATGCAGATGCGGCCACTGAGAGGCGGCTGGGTCGGGGCAGTCACTGGGGGCCTGGGGCTGGATCTTGGGGGAGGAAGGCCGGGCAGACGGTGACCAGAGAGGACATGGGTGCGGTGGCTGTGGAGGACCCAGGTGAAGATCTCTGCCCGCAGCTTCCTGCGGCCCCAGTGTCCACACGCCAACGCTCAGGTGTCCGCCTGCTGTCGCCCTGCCTGGGGGGCTGGGGTCACCCCCACCCTGCAGCCAGAGAGCTGGCGGGGCCCGGCCGGTGGCAACAGCAGGGAGGGCAGCTGTGGACCTGGCTCAGCTCGGAGATCTGAGGGAGCAATTTTCCGGTGGGAGGCCCTGAGCGACCCGGGGAGTCTGTCCTTCCTGGGGAATCTCGGGAGGTTTGCGTGAGGAAGTGATCCGCCCTGAGCTCTACAAAGTGACCATCTGGAATCTGCCGGACCCACCATGAGGAGGGGACCCCAGGGGGCAGGGACGCCACCGGATGTGCACGAAGCCGCTTGTATGTCCTCTGCATGTCCCGCTGCCATCGCTCCCGGAGGGTGCGCTGTGGACAAAGGCTCAGAGGCAGGACCAAGGGTGACTCCGGAGCAGGGAGGCCCTAGAACACCCTTAGACCTTTAGGGCCTGTTAGTTTCAAAAATAGCAGCATGGCATAGAAGCCAGAATGAAAGTCCTTCACAAACAAACGAAAAGGTGGGCATCCCGTGTGTTTGCCTGCGGTCTGGGGTGACACGGGCAGTGGTCTTGTGCCCCTCTGGACCCGGCATGGGCTGAGGAGCCCAGGCAGGGACAGCTCCTGGCCTCTGAGCGCTGGGACTTCTGCACACACAGCCTGCTCAGCACCAAGACTTGTGCTGGCTCCTGGCCAGAGCCGGAGCAGACCACTGCCCTGGGCTAGCAGAGTAAGTGGTCAGCAGCGCCAGGACTCAACATTCCTGATCTAGAAAAGAAACCGTCACAACGTAGGGGTGGTTTTTCGAAGACACTAGCCAGTTGTGCAGACCCTCACTCCCCGAGACACTTCAGACGAAACAGGGAAACTCGAAGCCTGGTGGCGAGACCTGCAACTGGGAGGCTCTGCCCGGGGCGAGGCCGGGTGACCTGCGGGCTCTTCAGGTGCCACAGGGTCGGTCCTGAGGGTGCGGCAAGCGTGCAGAGCACCTGCGCAGAGACCCAAGGAGCGTCCGGTGCATTTGGAACCGTCAGGGCAAAACTAACTCAGACGGAGTTACGAGCTGGGCAGGAATTTCTGGTGAAAATGGCTTTTAGCTCATAAACTCTTATGGGAGATCTATGAAAAATCAAATCAACCCTAATTGACCGTAATATCGGAGGAGTGGAAGGGATAGACGGTTACACGGTCTCCGAGGTTTTCGCTTCTCGTGCTGAGTCACTGGCTGCACCAAAACATTTCCTGGCAACAGAAAACAAATCAGCTCTCCTGGCGCCTCCTCCTGCCTCCCTCCCCCTTCGCGCGGTTCCTGCGCGGTTCCTGTAGCTGCCTCCCAGCGACTTTATTTTGCCCCCGTGGCTGGGTGTCAACAGGAAGGTGTTACCTTCAGTTTTGATGAGAGTGAACCCGCTGAGGATGGAACTGTGTGTTCGCATCGGCATTTCCATGGCTCTGCTAATGCTCTGCAGAGAATCGTGTGGACGTTTGCAAATACGCCCTGACAGGAAGTTTCAGAAACAAGCTTGGAAACCGGGATGATTTTAATGCAGCTGCCCTGTCTTTTTTCTGTGAAATTATTTTTGCCTTCCTTTCTCTCCTCTTGCCAGATAATTATGATAAGCTTTTTTAGTATAATTTAGATTAGGTTGATTAACCAGATCCGCTCTACACTATAAAACACAGTTAACGAATTGCAGATTTTTTATATCGTTCTTCTACCTTAGAGCAAAGGCAGGCCTTATCTATTATTCAAATGCAGAGAATGTTTTGAAGAGCGACCATGCATATTCAGGATCCACGGAAAACCAGGTTAGAGTTTAACCGCCAAGATGCCGCACATGAGAAGGGGAAGTGTGGGAAGCGCCTGCATAGGTTGCATGGCCACCGGCTGAACACCTGCACAGCAGGGACAGTTGATGACATTTGGAGGGCAGCTCAGTGGCCTCGGCAGGCACCTGCCCCTTCTTCGGAGAACCTCACAGATTTGAGGGCTGGACGATGGACATCCCATGTCACTGATGGAGACAAAGTAGCATTTAAAGTGCCAAGGGCATCATTTATAGGAAACCCATAAACAGTTTTCCTCTCCTGCGTGGCTTCCCCTTTGGGAGGGAAGTGACAGGTGCCAGCATCTTCCAAGAGCTTGTCCAGCTGTGCTGGAGTCAGGGAGGCGGGAAGGAAACATGCTGGGTATGCGTTAAATGCCACAAGCTCTGCCAAGGCGCTTCCTCTGTGTTTTTCTCACCTCATCTTTAAAATGACCCTTTGACACGAATGTTATTGTGCCCGTTTTACAGATCAGAAAACTAAGGCTGAAGTTACTTGCCCAAAACCACACAAGCTAAACCTGCTTCAGCCTGGATCTGAGCAAGCGGAGCCTGCAGATGGCGGCAGATGGGAAGCTGCGCAGCCCATGTGCTCAAAGAGTTTGTAGGAGGCAGCGACACAGGTGGAGCCAGGACGTCTGTCCGGGAGGAGATGCGGAATCTCGACTCCCAGAGGCTGGCAGGGCCGTGCCATCTTTGCATCTCCGTTGCGTGGAAAGGACTGCCCCACCGCAGCACGTGTGAGCTCTATGGTGTTTCTCACAGTTCTGGAAGTGGTTTGCCTTCGAGAGGAGAACGACCCTGTGGAAGGGTGTCTGCTCAGCACACTCCGCAGGGAGGGCGGGCGGTGCTGGCTTCCTAAGGAACAACAGTTCAGCATCTGCCGAGAAGCGGCTGACGGCTTGCGAGCAGAGAGAACAGCACGGCTAATAGAGCTGCACTCTTCCAACTCCGAATAATATCGAAGAGCTTCGTGCCAAATGAGATGAAATTGTCGGGGTTTTCATTACACAAAACATAAATTGCTGAGGGCAACTCTGCTGCCAGTGTAGCAGGCAGGGTGAGAACCGTGCATGCGTGTCCCCAGTGCGGCAATAAAACACGTGTCTCTGTGCAGCTACTGGTCCCCAGAAGCACCGACAGATGGGGGCTGGGGCCGTCACTGCCATGCGTGCCTGTCTCCTGCCGCATGTCGCCGCAGAGCCCACGGAGATGAGCCATTTTGGGCGGTTGAAACAACACTGGGGCTGTTCCAGCCACCACCAGTTGGCACAGTCATTTTGTCGTGACGTTTCAGGTCAAGAACTGTGTAATTTGTTAAAGCAAAATCGATCTAGAATCCAAGGGCTTTAAAATGAATTGCAGTCTAGGTGCTGCCATAAAACCTTGTACTTATTTGGTTTCCTGTGAACACACTTGACGTGTGATGTATTTGGAAAAAGAAGAATGATGCCTCAGGCATGATTTGCCCATGAATAACAGGGAACTGGTTTCATCTGTCATTTTTCAACAAATGTTATTCGCTTTTATCAATACCCAAAGTGGAATAAATGAATAATGGCTGGGCCTGGGAATATACATCAAAATCCAGTTCTATGGCTAAGTGGTGCTGAGAGTGGGTGTTTACAGAGATTTGGGGTAGGAAACAACCAACCACAAATCAAATTTTCAAAGTTGCTTTCTTTTAGAAAATGGGAATAAACATAATATCTTGGCTATGAAATATTTCAATATATTATAGATTTATATAAGGAATTCTCTGTGTAATTGAGTTTGTTCAATTTTGCATAACGACTGAATGCAAGTTTTAAATAGTGTTAGTGGAATTAAAAACATATTTTTCAAACGAGCTTGCCCCGTGAGGTCATCGCTCCAACCCACATGACACGAATGCTCCCCGCGGCGCGTCTGTCTGTCCCTCACAGAACCAATCTCACTGCACAGCAGTCAGCCATCCACACGCGACTCCCCAGCCAGACCCAGGGTCCCCGCAGGTGCGACCCCGCCTCCCTCGCCACAGGCCTGTGTCACCCAGCGCCCTAACGGTGCCAGTATATGGGTGCTGCTCGAGCGCCAGTGGTTGGTGAAGGTCACGTCCCACCTGCGGGCAGGTGCTCTGAAGGCTCCCTCACCCACCCCCGGGAGCACGGAGGTCACCGAGGTCACCGGGAGCCTCTCTGCCGCTTGCTCCTCGGATAATCCCTCTAAATTTCTGTTTCCAGGACATGCTAGCGTAGGCGGAATCATAAATGTGGGAATCTTCATTTAAATGGCATTTTTTAAAAGGAATTTCAATAATCACTGAGAATCTTTCATGATGAGATTGGAGTTATTTAGTTCCTCATGAAGTGTCAAGCTATGGAATATTCTTCAGGATTTCTTACCAACTCCATGGGGAGCAGAACTGGAGGAGTCCTCCTTCCACAGTCCTCCTCGCCCGGCCGACTCCCACCATGCTCAGCCTCATCTCCTGAGCACAGACGCAGGGCCTGGAGTCTCCTTGGCAGGAGGACAGACTCATCTCAGCCCCGCCGTCACGCGTGTGAAGGAAGAGGACAGCAAAGAAACATTGGTCTTTATTAGAGGAAGAATGAAACTACACCTTTTATCACAGTCACTTCATTCTGGGATGTCTCATTCCAGTAAGGAAGAAAATTCAGATTTTGGCTTTTCTGAAGACTATTGAACGCCAAGTATTTTTATAATTTTTTGTACTTATAAAAGGTATACAGTCTGGTTGAAGAAAATTTGGAAGACATGAAAAGTTTGGAGAGGAAAATGAAACGTAGCCATAATTCCTCTAATCAGAGACGGTCGCTGCTAGCATCTCGGTTAATTGCCACCAGACTTTATTTCAAAGCAAAATCAGGACCATAAACCACACAGAGCTTGCATATAGCTTTTCTCCTTAATGTTATGCTGGAAATGTCTAAAAGACTGAAAAGCTCCCTAACATTCTACACTGTAATTGTGCTGTGATGTATTTAGCCATTCTGCTTTAATTGGACAGAGATCAAGCCTTATCAATATTTTAAAGAAAAAAACGGGCATCACTACTTGCCCTGAAGTCATTTGCACAAAATCCAGGAAAAGGCACAATAATAATCCGAGCTCGAGTTGTTCCTGCCACATCAAAGCACCTTGCACCTGGGGTGGGAGCAACGCCAGAAATTCGTTGTGTCGAAAATTAAGACAACATGTCAAATAAAGAATTTAAGGGTGTTTAAAAGTTAACATCTTTTTCACATCACAATGCCTGAAAATTCCTATCCAGAAAGCACGTTGCATGACAAGGAAGCAGAGAGAGGGTGACAGGCAGGGTCCCACCCGCTGCTTCCGCGTGGAGTGAGCAACGCCGAGCGTCTGCTGGTCGGCGCACCTGGCCGCAGCCCGCCCAGTGACGGGTGGGTCAGGAGGAGGCAGAGCGATTATCCGATCGCTTTTGTCCATTCCTCCTCCTTGGCGATTCCCAGCCCTGGCTGACAGCAGGGGCACCTGCGCAGCTGCCAAATGGACCGACCGGGCCCCTCCCTAAGTCAAAGGGGCCAGAACCTCTGGGCTGAGGCCTGAGCACCTGCACCTTGTACAACTCCCCAAGAGTTAGCGAACAAAAACACAGGAGGTCCAGTTGAATTGAATTTCAGACAAACTGTTGATATTTCATGGGGTGTACTTATACTAGAAAAGCGTTCATTGTTTCTCTGAAATTCAAATGTCGCCGGCGGTCCCGTGTGCCGTGCATCAGCCCCCACCCAGGGACTGCTCTTGCAGGGGCGTTAGTACCACTCCTCAGGGATGGAGAACAAGCTTGGTGTCAACACTGTCACTCTCACCTCTGGGACTTCCTCGCAATGCAGGGACGGGCAGCGGTAATGTACGCTTGGAAGCCGTGTTTTTCTAAGCTTTGTGAGATGCCCTTTACTCTACCTTTAAAGTAGTATTTTCTGTGCAAACATCATGGGCATATCTTGAAGGCATCTTTGATTATGAAACCTTATTAAATACAAAGGGTAGTGCGGGGATTTAATGCTGCCTGCATTTGGAATTTAGATTTAAAGCATATTGTATAAAATATAATTAATGCCACTTTTTGAGTGAAGATATTCAAGTTTAACAGCAGACAGATACAGTTTCATCCTGAAGCTTTTAGATATTTAAATAAGAAACAGGCTGCCTTTTTACTTTGGCACTTTTTAATCTTTTTTCTGAGTCCAGGAACGTTCGACATTAAGTGTCTGTTGCTCTTAGTCATAACTGAGTTCTTTTGGGAGATGATCTTGTAATTTATTCGAACGCAAGGTGGTTAACTTGGTAAGGTTGGCAAGGCTTGGCAACAGGAGATGCGAGGTGCCTCGCACACGGTGGCGATTGGAATGCTGACACCGCGCCGTCCTGAGTTTTAGCTGCCACCTGTTTTGACAGAAAGCCATTTATTGCCACTCACGGCTGAGTGGGGTTGCCTCATTAGTGACATTGAGTTTTTCTCTTAGGCTGCTTTAAGTGACATTTAACTATTAGTGAAAATTCTGCAGACTTTAGGGGCAGCTTCTGCTGAGACTTGATCCTCGGTCCAAAATGAAATTATGAGCATTTCTATGGTTTCAAAGAAAAGCCATTAGTAATCATTACAGCAGTGGCTGTGTGCAGGCTGGTGGCGCAGCTGTGAGCGAAAGGGAAGAGGAAGCTGGCATTAAAACTCATCAATGTCATTGTCCCAACGGAGCAGAAATGAGTCCTTCATTTAAGCAGCCTTCAGATCCTGTCATTAGGAGATGGCTGGAATGTAGAGTTGAGTGTGCTTTCTTCAGAAGTAAACTTTCAGAGAATGAAAAGAATCTAGAAACTGGGCAAACTCAGCTCGCCCGGCTTCGTGGCTGACTTTCAGGGCGCTGACCTTGAGTCTCGCTGTGCATGTTCCGGAAGCAGCTCCTGTTTGCCTGGACGGGTGTTGGGGGCTGCGAGAGCTCTGCAGAGGGGGTCTCGGTGCCACATAGAGCTC
>RJWJ010004146.1:0-78693 GCA_004363605.1 Indri indri | reverse complement strand
CTGGTCCAGTCTGGCCCTGGGCCATCTGGCTCCTATTTTCTCAGATTCCTAGAAGCTTCCCTCAGGTTTTTCTACCCATAGCCATGGGCAGTTCTACTTAGGCTTCTAGTCTCCTAACTATCCTTACTCACATAGTTTGGGCTTAAAGCTCAGGTTTGGATAGTCTTTCTATTTATATATTGGTGAAGGATGGTACCTTGAAAACTTTTCTGCTTCCTATAAGACCACAGTGCCACATGTAGAGGTCTGGTGGTAGTAGAACAGAAAGGTCTCTCAGAACTTCTAGTTAGTCTTGACCATGAATGCAAATGACCTCCTACTTTTAAAATGTAAGTCTATGAAATATTGTCACAAAAATATTTTCTCAATGTTAAGGTAACTCATATTTGAAGCATTCAGTATTAGAATAATGAAAAGGAAAGCTAGGCTATTTACTTCTTCAGTTGACAGATATAATGGGTTAGGGAAAGCAAGATGTTTCTGAAATGTTAGAATAATTCAAAGTTGAGGTTAGCAAAGACATTCCTTGAAACTTATGAAAGGCAGAAAAATGGATTGTTATATAATTTCTAGATCTAACTCAGTACATTCATATCTAGGTTCTTTAAAAAAGTTTCGAAGCACATTAATATTATTATGTGCAAATGCTATAAAGTGAATTGCAACTTCTTTCTTAGTTTTTCTCTACTTTTAGGAAAATTACTTTTTTCATGTGCTTTATGAATAAAATAAATAGAAAAACAGTTTTAGGGGATTTTAAATTGTTGTACACAATAAGGTGAATGCTAGATTTTTTTTCTTCTCTTATATTAAAGAGGCATCCATATTCCAGTTTCTTTTATTTTGTAACAGCACTGTCTGGTTTGAAAGATTTCAGGTTGAAAATCTATAGGTAGTAAAAAGAAAATACAACTGGGGTGATTTGAATTGCTAGAGGGTGGCATTCTTTTATGTTTAGAAACACATTACCTGAGCGAATGTCAGTGTAGCTGCAGGTTGCTTTGGGGGAAAACTGAGTCATTATTAAAAGGAATTGATTAGCTATATAAATTTAATAATGCACTAATTTTTAAAGGGCTTTTTGATTTCTGAAATTCTCATATAACATCAACAGTTAAAAATCCCAAAGTGAATAGCACTAACTTTTGTACTTTAAAAACTGTTTTATATTCACTGTCTTCCCTCCCCCATCTGGAGATGTAAATATAAAAGTCCTATGGCTGCTAAACTTGTTATCTTTTGGGAACTGTATTAGTTTCCTAGGCTTGCCATAATAAATTACCACAAACTTGGCAGCTTCAACAACATAAATGTGGAGTGATATCAGCAACATGGTGGAATAGGAAAGCCCAGGACCCTTTCCCCCACAAATATACCTGATAAACATGACAGTTCAGCAACAATTCATGGACAGATTCCCTTCATGAGAAATCAGAAACTAATTGAAAGGCTTCTGCATCTTGGGAAAACATGAAATCAGACTCACAAAAGCTGATAGGGAGATTTGGGACACTCTCTCTCCAGAAACCCTGCCCCCAGCATAGTACCATTTGATTAGGAAGAGATCCTTATCTCCCAGCTTCACCCAGGGCAGGGAAGGGGTTGGTTTGTCTGTTCAGCACCCCACATTGTGAGCCTCTAATGAATTTTTCAGTTCAGCAAATGTATTTTTAGTATGTATATTTGTCTTTGCATTGAAAAACTAGTTATTTATTCCAGTATCTCTGCCTGGATTGTTTTGGTTTTCACTGGGTATGTCTGTTTAGAGATTCTTTGTAATTTATTTGTTGAATATCATCTTTTTCCCCTCTAGTTTGCTGTCCCCTTTTTGACACTATACGGCACCTTAAGCCCAGGTTTCCTCAGCTCTAGTAAATGATTATAGTGTTGCAAATACCAAATGGGGGAGATTCTGAAGAGGATATTCCGGCAGTTTGGGAAAGCTGCCTAGGAGTTTGTGCCCAGGTTGCCTGTGGAACATGCATCCTATAGCATGGTGCTTCATGATGCCGATTTGGCATCTCCTTTCACTGAGTTACAGAGCAGAGTTCCAGGGCTGGGGATGATTTTCCTGTCTTTCCCTTTGTCTCTGGCTGTCCTCAGGGATATTTCTCTTTTCGAGCAGTCATGTTGCTTTCTGTGGGTTGAGGCAGAGATAGTTCTCTTACCATGAAACTCAAGATAGTGGTGAAGCTGGCTGTCTACCTCGATCTCACTTTTCTAGTGTGGAAACTGTGAGTTGGTGGGAAATTTCCTATGTACTCAGCACCAGGCATATTTGGGGGAGGGGCATCATGGATCTGGAAGTCTCCTAGTCTTTTACCATCTGCTCAGAATTTTTTCACTTCTCTGTGGCCCCAGGAACTATATCATTCTCAGACTTGAGGTCTGGGATATTGCTGGTGATAATCTCAGTGCTACATATTTGTTTTTGGTTTTCTGTGGGGGGCATGAAGCCAGCTTGCTTATACACTGCCATTTTGGGATCCAAGAAACTCACTTTAGGTTTAAGAACACACATAGGCTGAACATGAAGGAATGAAAAAAGATATTACATGCAAATGATAACTAAAAGAGAGCAGGATAGTTACTCTTATATCAAACAAAATAGAATTTAAGTCTATACTGTCATAAGAGACAGAAGGACATTTTATAATGATTAATGATAAAAAGTTCAATTCACCAGGAAGATCTAATAGTATAAATATATATCCACTTAACATAAAAGCACCTAAATATAAAGCGACCATTGATAGAACTAAAGGGAGAAATAGACAGGAATACAATAGCAGTAGGAGACTTCAATGCCTTACTTTCAGTGATGGACAGAGCATTCAGGTAGAAGGTCAATAAGGAAACAGGACTTGAATAACACTGCTTGAATAACACTGTAGACCTAACAGACATATATAGGCCATTCTACCCAAGAGCAGCAAAACATACATTTTTCTGAAGTACACATGGATCTTTTTCCAAGATGGATCACATATTAGGTCACAAAAAGTCTTAAATTTTAGATAATTGAAATTTTAGATATGATATGTTTTCTGACCAAAATGGAGTGAAACTAGAAATCATTAACAGAAGGAAAACTGGGAAATTTACAAATATGTGAAAGTTAAACAACACACTTTTAAACAATTATTGGGTCAAAGAAGAAATAAAAAAAAAAATTAGAGAATACCTTGAGACAAGTGAAAATGAAGACACGACATACAAAACTTATGTAATGCAGTTAAAACAGTAGTAAGAGACATAAATAAAGTTTTCAGCATTAAAACTTTGATCTCAAACATTCATCATTAATAGGTAGCAACAAGGAAAAGAATAAGCGAAAAGTAGGTCACGACGTGTATTTTCTGCCATTGTTAACAAGGGGGAGAGTATATTTTTTGGTCAAAAAATTAAATAGTACCCTACCTTTGAAGCTTTACTTGGAGACAAATTTTGTTTTTCTTGGGGGAGGGGGCTGGTGTGTACACAAGTTATAGGACAGAAAAAAATTAATCATTTTATCAGGCAGGGTCTGGTGAGGAAACTAGACAGCAGTTATTTTAACAGAGATAATTTAATACATGGATATGAATAAGCAGGCACTGGAGAAAAAAGGGAATATCAAGGCAATATAGAGATAGTACCTGAAGGAAGCAGAAATGTCCTTTAGGGCTCAGGGAGCAAAGGGGGAGGGGTCAAGATTATCAGAAGTCAGAGGTTCAGAGCAGGAACCCTGTGGATATAGTCCTGGTGTCTCTACGGTGACACAAAGTGGTTCCTGGAGTATGGAAAAATGGAACCCAGAAACAACTGTGACTGAAGCCAACTGCTGCTGCAGAGATGAAGTAATTGTGCTGAATGATTCTAACAGAACGGTGAGCAAATCAAGAAGAGTAAGTCTCCTCTCTGTCCTCCAGCCTCTGGTCTCCCTCTAGCATCCCTTACTGGCAGTATTTGAGAGACTCAGCTGGCAAAGGTGAAATACAGTTTGCACAAAGCTGAGTGCGGAGGGGTAGGTTGGAGCTTGGAGTCCGTGGCTTAATAAGGATCTCAGACATGGAAGGCTTACAGAAACTGATGAGGTGACCCGAAGTCATTTTTACTACAAAACATGGAGTCCTATTTTCTTTCCTAGGTTCAGAAACATCATTTATGCATTTGGAACTAGTGACTGGCAGACTGCTCAGATACGAATGTTGCTTGTTTATCAAGAGAAGAGTGGACTGTCACTCTAAATGGTCATGTGATTCAGTCACTGGGCCATTGAGGTAGAGCAGTGACATTTCCAGAAATGAGGTATCAGCTTTCCTTGGGCCTTTGGGGCCTGTTGGTGTGGGTTGAGGGCGGATGGAGGGATGCTGTGGAGATGTAAGGAGATGGTGTTGACTGCATTAAAGGAAGATGCTTTTGCACAGAAGGAACAGGCAGCTATGCTTAGTCTCAGGAGTCATTTAGAACTGCTGCCAAGTGCCCCACTTAGTCATAAAATGGATGCAATCTGAAAAAATTATGTTCCTGGCAAGCTATTTTTCTGGAATCAGAGGGCAATTGGATATTTTTCAGTTATGTTTTATCTTGAATGGGGACTTTAGTAAAAAAAGGTTTGTGCTGACACATCTGAGGGTAGTTTCTTTCTTGCCCTCCCACACTGCCACTTACCTCGCACAAGGGTCCAGCATGCTGTAACTCCTCAGCACATAGCTTCAGAATGTTTCCTTTGTGTTGATTGGGTGTTTCGACCTGAACTATTTGCCTCTTGTCCCAAGTCTATTTAATTAGGAAGGTGCAGGGCTACAGCACCACTGAAATTCCCTGGCATCCTCCAAGGAAGTGGAAGACTTATGTGTCACTTCTGGCTCTTTTGGGACCTTTTAAGGTGCCTGGGGAGCCTATATGCCCACTACATGTTGGGGTGTCCTAGAAGGTGTGGATCTATGGCTGTATAATAGCTACTCTTAGCATCATTATCTTCAAAGGTGCTTTCCACCTTAGAATTTGTACTTTCTGCCATGATTTTAGCTCCCTTTCTCCTTTCGCATTCACCCCACTATATCTGGTCCTGGCTAAGAGGACAAGGATATCCCTTTCAGACTTTGCCTCGCTCACATACACTAGAGGACAGGCAGTGTAACGTAGCTATTAAGCATTTAGGTTTGAAACATAATGCCAGATATCTTAGATGGTTACTTAACCTTTTTGACCCTCAGTTTCCTCATTTTCAAAGATGGATAATAGTAGTTTCTCATGGAGTTTTGTATTAAGTAAAATTAAAATATGCAAAGCTCTTAGAACAATGTCAGGTACATAGCAAGTAGTTAAAATGTGTTAGCAATTATTGTTAGATTCCAACTCTATGGTAAGATTCATGGATTGTCTCTCCTATTTGATTTGGATTCAAGTTCACCTCTTATCTGAAGATAAAAGCAACCATACTGGCTTCCTTTTTTAGAACAAAGGGCATAAGAGATAAAGGGATACTGTCTATCATGAAATCACACCTGGCCATGATTGAGTAGGAAGCATCCTACCACAGACAGAGCTGCTGTGTGGCTGCTGGCTTGCCGCTGCTTGGGATTCTCCTTTGAAGACACAGGAGAAAGCTCCATCTGTCTGTGCAGTCATGCTGGGCCCCAGCTGCCTGCTTCCAGAGGTAAGACCCAGCCACAGAGATGGATGTTGGGCTTCCGTTTCAAATAGCACCTAGGCCAAGTCCCCCAGAGGTCAGTGTCTAGTGCCGTTTATAAAATCCCAAGCCTTCATTCACAAAGACTGTTCTGGCTGTTTCTGGCTGTGGTAGGACCACACAGAGCCTCAGATGGGGGAAAGTTTACTAAAAACATGGCTGACATCAGTTTCAGGGATTGGAGGAAGGGAAAAAATAGAATAGAAGTAGCACTGGGTGGGCGTGAACTGAAGTTGACCTTCCCCACTGATCAGGAGACATCAAGGGCAAGAATAGTTTAAGCCGTTAAGGAACAGTTAAGAACAGTTAAGCTGGTCAGAGCAGTTTAAGGCGGGCTAAAGAGGGGTTTCCAGGCTTTCTTTAATTTGTTTAGAAGACAGTCCAGTCTTACCTTCATGGCTAAGGGCACAGATTGGATTTCCTGGGCAAAGAGAGCCTCCCTGTGTGGTGTGGCCAAAAGGAAAAGAGTCAGTGTGACAATGTTTATTAGAGTACAAGTGTTCCTAGTCTACTCATACCCACTGCACCCTAGAAAAGAGAAATAGGGAATTTGGTCTTTTTTGGCTCACTTTCTCTTCCTCCTCCATCATGTGAGAATCTGACCTTGCCAGAGGTGTTGCTAGAGTTGTCAAGTCAGAATTGGGAGAATGGGTGCAGCAATATTTGATCCAAGAGCCACCCTTCTCCTCCACCCCCAAGAAAGCAGGGGCACTATAAAAAATCCCAAAAGCAGAAGTCAGGCAAACTGGAGCATTTAGAAAGGTGGGAAGGAGAGTGAGAGTTGAGAGAGCGAGGTCTGCATCAGCTGTGGTCATGACATGATTGGAGATGAGAGAAAAGAGGGATTTAAGATGCACTGTCTGTTATGGATTGCGGTCCCTTTAATGTTCTTAGACAATGGCAAAGATTGGAATTACATAATAGTCCATTCAAGCAGTCAGTGGTGAGGCGACTGCTCTCTTTGGGACACTGCCATATTTTCTATTTTCATTTTAAGTACACATTTCCTCAGTGATACATGCTATTTATATAAGTCCACTTACCTAAACTGGTCAGTGATTTATTTTTGGAGGATATTGTTCTTGATGAGGGGATATCTATATCTATGTATCTAAATCTAGGTCTCATGAATGAATCAGCTACATTTATTAGAAATGTAAGTTTTCCAGAAAACTTGTGCCCATGACCCCCACGTGAATACTCTCCTCACCCTGCTTACACTTTGCCGCAGTTCTCTAGGTCACTGAGACTGGCTCTTCTCCCCATTTCTAGCACAAATGCCCACCTTTCTCTGTCCCACCTAATGGCTTTATTATTGAGTTCTCAGGAAGGGAAGGGAGCGGCATGGAAGGGAAGGGAAAGGAAGAAGAGTAGAAGGAGGAAGAAAAATGGAATTAGAAAAAATTTAACATGTGTTTGCTGAGGGTGTTTTTTAAATATTTCAAAGACTATAAAGACCGGGGCTAGAGATGGGAGTGGGGAGACAGAGGAGAGCTCACACTGGAAAGGAAGAAGTGGAGGGGCAGACAGAGCAGAGAAAAAAATAAGAAAGACCCCTTGCCAAACCTTCATCAAGTGGACCACCCAATGACATATTCATCCCTGGGCGAGTCCTTCTGAACAGAGGGCAGCAGACTTGAACACCCTGTGCGGAGGTAGGGGCTTTAAGTGACATGCCTTCACCTCTTTACCTGGGTCCAGTTGAACAAACTACTGCTCTTCCACAGAAAACCCACCGTCCCTGTCATCATCTCATGCCTCTGCCTCAGATTCATTGCCGCATTTTAACAGTCAATCCCATGCCGTCACCTTTAACTCGCTTGATGCTTTTTCCTTCCATTTATATTAGTACATTTGGCAAAAAAACCAACCCTGGCTAAACCCAATTATGCATCCAGCTCATTCTTGCACTCAGGTATAAAGATGGCTTGAGAAAGACACACAACTGTAATGGTTGGCATCATTTTAAATTCATGAACTCAAATGGGTACTCAATGCTGCCTAATAATCCCTCTACACTCCATTGCATGTGTGCTCTTGTTTCTTTCCTTTCTCATTTGATGCTGACATACTTGCCTTTGATACTTCAATAAGAGAAATGGAATAATCAGATTGGAACTTTTTAATAATCCATCACTCACTCTATCCAGTCACCTGCATTATTTGTACCTTGTTTTTTGCTTTGCTGTTACCTGGAGTGTCCATGCTGCTATGAAAGCCAAGCTTGCCACTCCCTTCTCCTTGTTCCCTGGACGATCCCATTTCATTTCATCCTCTCAAAACTTTGCTTCTCTACGTCTCTCTTTTTTCTCTTATATCATCAAATCCTTCACTCTGACTTATTCCCATCAGTACCCTATATTAAAAAACAACACAGAACGCTCCCTCTGAATGCCTCACAAAGGCAATCGTATATTCTGCTTAAGTCAAAGGCATGGTCAGCCCTGTGATACTAATAATACTGTATCTTCTACGTTTGTTACCCACGGTGTCTTGGCACAGTGTGTTTTGACCAGATGCCGGCTGTGTTACAAATAATCTGTTACTATTAATTATTGGTGTATTAAAGTTTATAATTGATTTAGTGTCTCTAGTAATGTCACCCTTATTTACTAGCATTCTGATACACTTTCTTTAGTGAGAAATAGGAGGTGCAGTGAAAGCTATCACCCTAAAAACAGGGTGTATGTCGTGCATGGGAGCAATTGTTGCAATTGAAGAAAATTTTTTGTAATTGTTTCCTCAGGCCATTTAATGTTTTTTTTTTTTTTTTAACTTCTCAGCTTATGTGGGGAATTTCTTCTTTCACCAGTCAGGTAGTTTCACAGTTTTATTTTCCTCTTAAGATGTTTATAGCCATTCCATGAAGACTAATTTGCTAAAAAACTGTGATGTCCCCAGATGAATATTGCCAAAAAATTGTGAATCTTTCACCTTGCTTATTTAAAACACTGTAGTGATTAAGAAAGACTTTTAGCCAAACTATGAACCCTAAACTAGAAAGCGATAGTTGAAATTGATTAAACTGTTTTTTTTTTTTTTTTACTCAGCTACAAATCACAGTAATTAAAAAATAAACAAACCGAGAGACAAATTACACGAGAAACAAAGCCCTCAGTTTTCTAAAACAACTACAGTGGACAATCAAAATATTCTATGAACTGAACCAGGATTTCATTCAGTTTGAGACCCAGACTGAAACAAGTCTTTTAACAGTGATGCAAACTCATCTGATGTTTGAAGTGTAAGACAAGCATAGGAAAAGATGAAGTTCCTGGATGACATTGCTTGTTTGTAAACTCCTTGAGGGCAAGAGCTAAGGCAGTGCTGGGCATTTATTACATGCTCAATAAGTGCCTGTTAATTGACTCAAAAATCCAGTCTGTTATGTTTGGCCAAATTCATGGTCCCCTTTCAGCTTCACCTCTCAGCTGTAAATTGTGTGTAGAATTCATCATGTAAGAATTAGGGTAGCTTTGCTGTACCCTTTTTGTTTATTATCTAAAGTTTAGAGCTTTAACTCTTCTTTCTTTTGAACTCCCCCTTCTCCCTGACATTGGGACTGGGACTTACAATTCTTCTTACCATGCAGCATTATTGTTAACAACAGGGTTGATAACGTTAAATTTGAGCTTTGGTTTATGGAGAAGAAAGAACTGAGGGATGGATGTGCCAGAGTTTTGAATGGGCCTTAATTGTTCTTATGGTCCACAGTTTAGTGTTTGGAACAAATGATAAGCTTTTTTTCAGAGAATCCTCATCTCGTTCTGAGTTAAATGATCTGCTATAAAGTGTTTCATGCTCCACTCACATTCCAGGAATGATTTTTCTAAAAGAGCAAAATGAAAGTTAAATGTTGATCAAATGAGATTTGGTTCTCCTTTCTTGTTTTTAATTATTCTTTAGGCCACCAAGTACAGAGGATCCTGCCTTCTACTGGTCCACTGCTTTTAATAGCAATTGTGGGTAAATTTTATTCACAGCAATTAATTTCCAGTTCCACTCAGAGTGCATGGCTTCTACTAATGCATATGCCAGCAGTCTCTTTAAAGGAAGATACTTCCTTAAAGTACTCAAGCTCTAAGTGGTAAAACAAAATAGAAAAGGAAAAACTAAATCATGTCACTGGTCAACACTCTTGAGTTTTCTTCACCAAAGCTGCAGGGGTTCATCTAGTATGTCTGGAATTAGTGTGAGGTGTTCTACTGAAATAAGAAATATATCAACACTACTCTGGCTCCTGGCCAAGGCAGGAAGCACACTGATGAAGAGTTTTACTTTGTAAAATGGTCCATGGAGTTTTGGGGTAGTTTGTATCAACTTTTTAGCATTGTTTACTGATAACAGTGAGATTGATAATTTGCACCTAGTCTCAGTGAGACCCAAGGAGGGCTCAGCTATTGAGGCTGATTATATGGTAGGAATATGCCCAGGTGAACAGCAAAATTTAAAAAAAAAATTCATCTAAGATTCCATTTTAGGTTCTTTGGTGCACATATTGGTGGTTCCTGACCCATGAGAGGCAGCCTTCTGCTGACAGGCATAGCCTTATTTAATGCTATTGCTATATTGTATCCTTTTCCTGCAAAAAAAACAAAAACAAAAAACAAAACAAAAACCCTATAAATTTGTAAGCATTGTTATTCTGGGGTCTGTGATTCTTTAGCAATCAACTCTTATTTAACAGCCACTGTTAGAGCACTCTCTAGGCAGTGGTTTCCTTCTATAACATATTATATGTATATAATTTTTAAAATTTCAAAAAGTAAAATTATACCACTCATAATATTTGATGTTTTTCTTTTTAAAAAATTGTGTGTGTATTTTAGTTTTAAAGTAAATTAAATGAAACTATAAAATGCAAATATCCTTGGAATAAATTAAAACAAATTTACAAGTCTGTGTAAAAAACATATATTTTTACAAGAATTCCAAAATTTGCAACAAAGCAGAGTTAAATTTTGTTTGTAGCAATTTTCTGGGTGCCTCTAATGAAAAATGCTTTTAATCAGAGATGTGTGTGGAATTTATAAGAACTCAAGTGACAATCATTATTTGGGGCTCTTTGAATCTCTTGTATAGTATTCAATATATTTCTTGTGCCTCCCTTCCTGTTTTTCCTTCATGTTCAGAATTCTCAGAATTATCCTTCAAAAGTTATATATTCTTCTGATATCAATTCTCCAAGATAATATTTGACTTTATCATTTAAGGCTTAGGTTAGGATCCAAGGCAAGCAGTAGCCCATTTGTTCTGTTCTTAGCAGACTTCATATACGGTTATGTGGTTGGCTCCATTCTCATGACTCTCCATTAGACTACACACCTTTAAATGATTGTTTTGCTTTGTCAAGAGCCATAGGTATTTGTCTTTTGGCTATTGAGCTGAGAGTAAAGTAGGACAATCCTAGCCCTGGAGGAATGTGAAGAATTTGAGCAGTACAATGGACAAGTTTTAGGTCAGGAAACTGAAAATCATTTTCTATGGAACATAAATAGACATGTTCCAGCCTCTATTACTATGGTGGTGTGGTAGTATAGTAGTTAGCTGGTTATAATACTTACCTAGTTAGAATCTTCTCATTATTTCAATGCAATCATACTTCACAGTAAAAAGATAAATTTGCTAATATTTTCAGAAGTCTCTTGCACAGTGTTACTTTGGACTTAACAAATAAGGACTTTTCTAATGACTAGCTTTTCAGACCTGTGGAAAATAGGGGAATGAGAAATGTGTGTGTGTGTGTGTGTGTGTGTGTGTGTGTGTGTGTGCTCTCCCTATACTGTGTATTCTGGCTCATATACCTACTCTTTTCAATGAAAACAGGCCAAATCAGTTTTTCTGATCACATTTTCTCATTTTTATAATTTTGCATGGGATTAGCTTTTGAGTTTTAAATGTCGGAGTGCATTCATGGTTTAGTTGGCTTCCTATAGAACTTCTGTCCTATGGATCAAGGGGATGATCTCTTCTTATGTTTTTAAGAATATCTCTTACCTTTAACAATCCTTTTAAAATGTCTCTCTGATATGTCATCTGGGCTACTTAATAGTGTCTATTGTACTGTCATATGCATGAACATGCATTCATGAAAAGAGTCAGTCTGACAAAGCATGAAGTCAAGACCCCCTAAAGAGCTTCACAATACAGTTAGAAACTGAAAGGGTAGTAAGAGTATTAGGGCAAATTTGGGAGTCATTCAGCATTCATCAATATGATACAGTGGGGAATATCAAAGACTGTCTGATGGAGGGAACGACGATTTTGTTCCATTAAGTCCTCATACACTACAACTCCACTGAACTTCCACTTGAACATCTACCACGACAGTTACCTCTCACTCTGATCAGGAGACAGTTTGTGAAATACAAGTGAGGCGAGCTTCTGTCCCCTCCTTTAGCTAATGGCACTTCAAATTTTTCAAGGAAGAAGATACTGATGAGACACAGAAAAAGAGTTGAAAACAGAGAGGAAATGGAAATGATGCATACTTAGGCAACTAGAAAATGCTCAAACCATTCAATAAAATCATATTTTTTCTTTTAGGTCAAGAGACCCCACTTGGTAAGAAATTCAAGCAATTCTCATTCCATAAATGTAACATCTGGCTTTGAGCTAGGAGAAATTCTTCACAAAATTTTAAATGATAATATCCAAAATGAAGAAAACTTTTAAAACAAAGAATATGAAAAACTGATACAGAATAAATCAGCTTTATATTCATCCATCTGTGTTATAACAGATTGCATAAGGCTAAGACAAATAGGAAAGTCATAATTTAGAAATTTATTAAGACATCTTAGTGTAGTACATTTAAGTTTAATGTTTGCCTTTTTCTCTATCATGATGTAGCACAAGTAAAGACTGATAGAGATTGGATCCCTGATGTGAAGTGTATGATATAAAATTTAAATATCCTCAGGGAATAAACACACACACACACACACACACACACACTCACACTCACACTCTCTCTCACTCATTTAGCCAAGGTATCCAACATCATTTAGTTTCCAATATCAAGGGTACTAAAATAAAAACAAAAACAAAAACAACCCAGAAACAGTATAAAACATTTCTCCTATGAATGACTGATATTTAAGTCTCCTGTTTTCTCACATTGTGTTTTTAGATTAAAAAACTTAATCCTTATAACGGTCATGCAAATCAGTTATTACTATATTTGTTTTACCCTAGTGAGAAAACTGACACATAGAGAGTCTCATTGTATATTATCAAAAGCAACTAAATTCTATATTACCTTACCCCCATCCTCCTTTTGTTTCTTAACAAATGAAGATTTATTTCGATCATATAGCAGAATGTCCAGGGGAAGGCTATTGCTAGTATCAGTTCAGCAGCTGAATAAGTCAGTGCTAATTTCTTTGATATCTCTTGGCTTTTTCCTCCTGGTTGCAATATGGCTGCACCAGTTCTAGCCATTACTTCCTGTATTCTAGGGAGAAAGAAAATGAAAGCAAAAGATTGTTTCAGTCACATCTGTCCCTTTTTGTAAGGAAAGATAAATTTTCTCATAAATACTCCTAGATTTCTGCTTAATTTTTTAAAAAACTTTTTAAAAATAATGAAGTGTAGCAATATGTAAGTATAGAATATCCTAAAATAGTCTTGTCTGTTTTTATAAAAAAATTGATATGTCTTTTAAGTTTCCTTTTAATCTACGTGTTTCTCTTCCATTCCTTTCTTTTCCTTACAACTTTTTCTGTTAAAGAATTGGAGGTGTTATATCTATAGAGTTTCTCACAGACCAGATTTTAAAAATTATGTACTCATGTAAGTGTTTAACATGTTTTTTTGTCCTCTGAATTTCCCACAAGTTGGCAGCTAGTTCAGAGGCTGGATCAGACTATGTTTGGTTGCTTTGGCACAACTACGTGTTGTGTTGTATTGTATCCTGTTCTTTCATCGGAAACCACATGATGTCTGGTTGAAATACAGTATAAGCAGCTGTTGATGCTTAAAACCTAGATGTATTAATTTATTGGAGTGTGAAAAATGGTGATATTCTGTTATTTCTTTTTCACTTATAGTTGATACACTTTCATGGCGTTCACCCCATCTACTATTTAGTTGTCCAAAGTCAGATAGGATAGGTGGGATATGTGTTTGATTCTTTCCCTTTATTTCGTTTTCAAGACAATGAATTGATTATCTATAATCTTCCAAAGAGGATTAGTTTTATCTTTTAAATATCAATGAACTCTCAGATTTAGATATATTTGATGAAGTTCAATTCGTTGTAATTAGTAGTTTTTTTAATGTTCAAATTGTCCAATTTTTGGCCAGTAGAAACCTCCTAACCTGACCTTCTGACTGCTTTGACATGACCCTATCAGTTTTTGATACTTTTTTTACCATTCGGTATGATAAAAGTCTTATACATCCATCCTTTACATTTCCTGATCCATGAATCCCTGGCTTCATTTATTGGGAAATGGTATTTCAAGCCCACGATCTGGGTTCAAGGGATGCTCTTTGCTCTTAGTTTGGTCATTGTTTCTAGGCCCCTTCAGTGGACAGAACTAGGACTATATCAATATATAATATATTAAAAATGAACTACTCATGAGTTCCTACTGATACTTCCAAATTAAAATTAGAGCTACAGGATTATTTATTGACCCTCTTCTATATTATATCTGTATCTATTCTCTTCTACACTGAGAATCCTGGTTCTCAAGGACCCAGGGCAGATAATATAGTTCAAATATTCCATAATTAGTCATTTGCTTTAATCTACGACACGTATATAACAGTCTCAAAATAGCAATGCCAGTGCTACCAATATGAATACAATAATTTTAGAATGTTTTTCCATTCTTTTCCCACATTTTTAATAGTTGTACTACATCTATACTTTCTGAATGTATAGCCATTTCAGACTATGCTCTCCCCCATTTGGCCCTCATTTATTCTTAGTTGTACAAGTAATCATGTGTTCAGTGCTCACCACCAGCTCCTATGTTGATGTCTCTCTAGACATTTTGGTTGTCTGAAGTGCTTTTTTTTTTTTTTTCTAGTAGATTTCTAAGGAAGGGCTGATGAAACTAATAAAGTTCTTGCTTCCTGATAAAAGATTGTGCCCTTTATACTCCAGAGCCAACTTTGGAGGATATAAAATCCATGGCTCACATTTTCTTTCCTTGAGTATCTTAAATTTTATGACATTTCCTCTCATCATAAGGAATCACTGTCTTAAAGTCTCACCTAATTTTCTTTCCCTTAAAAATCATGTGCCCACAGGAGTTTTCTATTTCTTTGAAGTCCAGTGATGTTATTAGACTATGTCTTTGTGTTAGTTGTTGTAAGTCAGTATTTTCACATTTGCCATAGTATGTCATATGTAATTTTAAATTTTTGTTTGTTACAGGTAAGTGTTCCTGAGTTGCAATTTTTATTTAGTATTTGGTTTTTTCTTCTTTGTTTTGATTTTCTGCTTTAGAGACTCTTATTATCTAGATGTAGGATTTTTTTTTTGCCTGTTGTCAATGTTTGTCATTTCTTTTGAATTGCTTTTCATTTCTTCCCTTATTTCTTTAGGATTTATAAAATTTTCCTCCTTTCCTCCTATTTCTTTTAAGGCATTATCTGTTGTATTGATACACTATTGTGTTCCTTCTAATTTGTTTCTCGTTTCTGAAATTTAATTTTTTCATTATATATCTCTTTTCTGAGTATCGTCACCTCATTTCTGAATTATTTTAATTCTAATATATGTTGCTTTTCATATCTTATATTATTTTGTTAATGCCTTTTATCTTTTTTTGAATAGAAGATTACAGCTTTGATCTGTTTCGTGGGCACCTCTTTATGGCATCTTTTCATTGTTTGTTGAGATTTTATTCTGCTTTTTATTCTATTTTATCTTACAGTAACTTTGCATGGGATTTGACCTTAATACTTACCTGTTATTAATTGTTATGTGAAATTAGTTTTCATGTACTTTTAATAGAAGACATAGTTGAAGATAAATTTTCCTAACACACAGAGCTTTTTGAGCCCTGGTTTTTGTTTTGATAATTATGTTCATAGTTTTAATAGCATGCTTATAGTGCTATTTCTTGATTTTTTTTCATTTTTTTTCATTATCTATACCTATGAAGATGAAGATTGAGGTCCATTACATACCCCCAACTCCTACCATATACATGATCACTATCCGTCACCTATTCTCTCCATGTAGTTATAACTTTGGATACATCAGTATTCAGTATTTACATTATAATTATTATGAAAACCCTATTCACAGCTGTATTAGGGTTCTTCGGAGAAATAGAACCAATAGAATGAGCATACATGGAAAAAGATTTATGATAAAGAAATGGCTCATGTGATTATGGAGGCTGGAAAATCCAAAATTTGTAGTGGGGGCCAGCAGGCTGAAGACCCAGGAGAGCCAATAATCTAGTTCCAGTCTGAAGGCTGGAAACCTGGAGACCCAGGAGAGCAGATGGTAGATAAAGTCTAAAGGCAGTCTGCTGGAGAATTCCGTCTGGCTCAGGAAGGTCAGCCTTTACGTTCTCTGGCCTTCAAGTGACTGGATAAGGCCCAGTCACATTAGGGAGGGCAATGTGCTTTACTCAAAGTTCACTGATTTATATGTTATTGTCATTCCAAAACACCTTTCAAGTTGATATAAAATTAACCATCATAATAGCTGAGCCATAAGGTAGAATGTAATTTCTCTCCCTTTCTTGCACATTTTTTGTTCTCCCTAAATTGGTATTTATCTTGATTTTTTTCCTACTCACTTTGTTTCCTCTATACCTCAAACCCTCCCTAGTTGTTTATTTTTACACTCAATACATTAAACACCTGTCACTTATTCTGTCGATTTTTTCTCCTCATGTCACTTGCCCAGAGCTGTGTGACCTGTTGCCATTTGGGCTGAATGTTTTCTAAGGTGACTGACTCTGTACCTGTCTTCCTAATATCTCCCTTCACCATCTGGATGAGTTTCTTAGGGATGCTATAACAAAGTACCACAAACTTGCTGGCTTAAGGAAAACAGAGATTTATTGTTTCATACTTCTACAGACTAGAAGTCCAACGTTAATGTGTTGACAGGGTTGGTTCTTTTTGGGTTCTCTGAGGGAGAATCTGTTTCATGCTTCTCTCGTAGTTTCTGGTGATTGACAACAATCTTTGACATTCTTTGGTTTGTAGAAACATCATTCCAATCTCTGCCTTCATCTTCACATGCCATTCTTTGTATCTCTGGGTGTGTGCCCAAACTTCTTTCTTTTTATAAGGACATGAGTCATATTGGATTTAGTGCCTACCCTAACCCAGCTTGACCTCATCTTAACTTGATTACGTTTGCAATGACCCTGTATACAGATAAAGTCACATTCATAGGTTGCAGTGGTTAGGACTTCAACATATGCTTTTTGGGGGCACAATTCAACCCATGACAATGTTTTCCAGGGATATTCCTTTGCCTTTCTCTTGAATTGATGCTCTTATTTCATGGGTCTCATGTCTTCCTTTTCCTCAGTATACTCCCAACATTTGTAGAGTACTTTCCCCAGTAGTTTTCTAAGAAAGAGAGCAATGAAAGCTTTTATTTTTCATTTTTTTGAGATCTTGCATATCTTAATTTATCTTTATCTTTTTTCTTGAGCTATTTTTTAATTTGTTATAATATTCTGTGTTGAAAATAATTTTTCTTAGAATTTGGAAGCATGTCTTTTTCACCGTCCATCTTCCAATGTTACTTTGAAAAATCAAGACGATTTTGAGTCCTGATCTTTTGAATGGGAACTGTTTTATTTTTCTTATGGATATTTTTAGTATCTTATCTTTATACATAGTGTTCAGAAATGTCATGGTTATATGTACTGATACACGCGGGTCTATTTTCACCCATTGCCATCCATTGCACTGGGAAGTTGATGGGCCCTTTCAAAATAGAAACTTACTTTTTTAATTCTTGTAAATTTTTTGGAATTATTTCTGTGATTTATCCCCTTTTGTTTTTTTCTGTTCTTTTTCTGAACTCCCATTATTCTGATATTAACTTCCTGTACCAAACCTTTAATGTTCTTATTTTTAGCTCTGATAGTTCTTGTCTCTAGGTCTTCTTGCATTCCTCCTCTATTTCTTCTGTTCAGCTTTTCATTTCTGCTACCCTATGTTTAATTTTTCCAGAAGTCTTTCTTATCCTCTGATTGATACTATCTTTTGGAAGCATCCTAGTTTTCTCATTCTCTCATTTATTTATTCCTTCAGCAAATATTTATTGAGTGCCTATTATGTAATGGGCATCATTTTGCACCTATTGTTACTTCAAAACACATATGATTTTCTTGGGATGTATAAGTAAACAAAGCAGATATAATACAGTCCAATAATGGGACTTATATTCTAGCAGAGAGAGAAAACCAATAAGCAATGGAGATAATAACTGAATTATATAGTATGTGAAAAATATAAAGCAGAGTAGAATTAATTGAAATTGCTGGCTAATATACTGTGGTAGTGGGTTGTGGTTTGCAGCAGTGTGATTTGGATAGGCATTATTGAAAAGGTGGCATTTTTAGCAAAGATAGAGTTGAGGGGATGAGTTATGCGACTATCTGTGGAAGAGCAGTCCAAGCAGACTTAACGGCCAGTTAGATGGCTTTAATCTGGGAATGTTCTCTGTAGGAAGCAGCAAAGAGGACAGTGTGGCTGCAAGGGAGTGAGCCATGGAGAGGGAGATCAGCAAGGGAGAGGCTGAAGAGAAGAAGGGGCTTTGTAATCTGTGGTAAAATTTTGGCTTTTACTCTGAATGAGATGGGAAAGTTTTAAGCAGAGCAATGACATAATTCAGGGTTTTACTTTAGTAGGAACACTCTGGTTCCTGTGATGGGAAAAGACTATGGGAGTGAGTAAGTGTACAGGCAGGCAGACCTCTCTGAGGATATGTACCTATACACACATGCATACCTCAAAGACATTGCAGGTTTGGTTCCAGACCATGGCAATAAAGTGAATATTGCATAAAGTGAGTCACATGAATATTCTGGTTTCCCAGAACATATAAAAGTTATATTTGCACTATATTGTAGTCTATTAAGTGTGAAATAGCATTATGTCTAAAAAAAAAAACCAATGTACATATCTTAATTAAAATACTTTATTGCTAAAAAATGCTAATAATCATGTGAGCCTTCAGCAAGTCATAATCTTTTTGCTGGTGGGGGTTTCGCTTTGATGTTCAAGGCTGCTTACTGATCAGGGTGGTGGTTGCTGAAGGTTGGGGTGGCTGTGGTAATTTCTTAAAATAAGATGATAATGAAGTTTGCTGAATTGACTGACTATTCCTTTCATAAAGGATTTCTCTGTGGCATGTGATACTGTTTGATAGCATTTTACTTACAGAAGAACTTCTTTCTAAATTGGAGTTTATCCTCTCAAACCTTGTCATTGCTTTATCAACTAAGATTATGTGATATTCTAAATCTTTTTGTCATTTCAACAATGTTCACAGCATCTGCACCAGAAGTTGTTTCCATATGAAGAGATCACTTTCTTTGGTTATCCACAAGAAGCAAATCCTCATCCATCCAACTTTTATCATGAGATTGCAGCAATTTAGTCACATCTTCAGGTTCCATGTCTAATTCTAGTTCTCTTGCTATTTCCACCACATCTGCAGTGACTTCCTTCACTGAAGTCCTGAGCCCCTCCACGTCATCCATGACAGTGGTAATCAACTTCTTCCAGACAATATTAATCTTCTTGTACATATCCATCAGAGCTCTTGGGTGACCAGGTGCAGTATCATTGAGCAGTAATATTTTGTAAGGAATCTTTTTTCTGTGCAGTAGGTCTCAACAATGGGCTTAAAATATTCATTGAACTATGCTGTAAATGGATGAGCTGTCATCCAGGCTTTGTTGGTCCATTTATAGAACACAGGCAGAGTAGATTTGACATAATTTTTAAGAGCCCTAGCGTTTTCAGCACAGCAAATGAGCATTGGCTTCAACTTCAATTTACCAGCTGTATTAGCCCCTAACAGGAGAGCCAGCCTGTCTTTTGAAGTATTGAAGCCATGCAGTGACTGTTCCTCTGTAGCTATCAAAGTTCTAAATGGCATTTTATTCCAATAGAAGGCTATTTCATCTACTTCGAAAATCTGTTGTTTAGTTTAGTTACTTTCATCAATTAGCTTAGCTAGATCTTCTGGATAACTGGCTGCATCTTCTGCATTGACACTTGCTGCTTCCCCTTGCACTTTTATGTTATGGAGATGGCTACTTTCCTTCAACCTCATGAACCAACCTCTGTTAGCTTCCAACTTTTCTTCTGCAGCTTTCTCACTTCTCTTAGCCTTCACAGAATTGAAGAGAATTAGAGCCTTGCTCATGATTAGGTTTTGGTTTAAGGGAATGCTGTGGCTGGTTGGATCTTCTATCCAGACCACTAAAACTTTCACCATGTTAGCAATAAGGCTGTTTTGCTTTCTTTTCATTCAT
Organism: Indri indri; assembly: GCA_004363605.1. Classification (NCBI taxonomy): domain Eukaryota; kingdom Metazoa; phylum Chordata; class Mammalia; order Primates; family Indriidae; genus Indri; species Indri indri. The sequence goes on along the minus strand of RJWJ010004146.1, from coordinate 58,530 downwards.
ATGCTCACTGGAGCAGCACTCTTAATTTCCTTTAAGAACTTTTCCTTTGCGTTCACAGCTTGGCTAACTTTGGCACAAGAGTCTTAGATTTCAGTGTGTCTCAGCTTTCAACATGATTTCCTCACTGAGCTTAATCATTTCTAGTTTTTGATTGAAAGTGAGAGATGTACAACTTTTCCTTTTATGTGCACACTTAGAGGCCATTGGAAGGTTATTAACTGGCCCAATTTCAATATTGTTGTGTCTCACACTATAGGCAAGCCTGAGGAGAGGGAGGGAGATGGGAGAATGGCCGGTAGAGCAGCCAGAATATGTACTACATTTATCCACTAAGTTCAGTATCTTATATGGGTGTGGCTTGTGAATTACAAAGTAACATCAAAGATCACTGAGCCCAGATCACCGTAACATATATAATAATACTGAAGAAGTTTGAAATATTGTGAGAATTACTAAAATATGACACAGAGATAAAGTGAACATACGATGTTGGAAAAATGGCACAGACTTGTTTGACACAGGATTGCCACAAATCCTCAATTTGTAAAAAAAAAAAAAAAAAAAAAATGCAATGTCTGCAAAGTGCAATAAGGTGGAGCATAATAAAACAAGATATGCCTGCATATATATTCAAATACCCATATATTCAAATCACTCTCCCTATTAAATATATTATAAATACATGTCCCAATTGAAATTAGTTTTGAGCATGACAGAAAATGTTTAATTCACAACTTTTTATGGCTTTTATTGATCAATCAAAGTAGTCTTATGCTTGTGTGAGATAATTAAGCACATATATACTGCTGGGTTTATGAAGGGATACATTACAGTGAATGGTGTGATGTTACTTTATTACATTTTTGAGCAGAATATTTTTGTAGCTCTAAAACTAAAATTTTGCATCTGGAATTAACAAAAGTTAATCAGAAATTTAATTAGACAAACATATTCCACTTTACATATATGTTATGGACCTAATTACAGTTTTTAAAGCTCTTCATCTTCCTGTGTAGATGCTGATTCTTCCCAGTTGCATTTACTCTTTTCTTGTGTCTCTTTCACATTAAGGCTTTCCACAGGTGTTTTTTGAGGAGCTAATGTGCTTCAAGCCCTGTGTAGTTGGGAGAGGCTGAAGACTCTGAGTGCACTACTGGGTATCTGAGGAACTTCTTGAGGTTTTCTTTTTGAGGCGGGTTCTGGTCAGAATCCTTCATTTGTCTGCCTATAGGGTATAAGCTTGGCTGCCAGTATTTTGGGAGCTGATTTACAGAATAGAGCTGAAACTCTCAATATTTGTGTTTTAACATTCATCGGATACCCCTGATTTTATATGGTAACTTCATCCTCAAGTGTCCCTGGTGTCTCCCAATCTCAAGGTCGTTTCCTGAGAATAATCCTTCATTTTTCTGCTGGAGGAAGGGAGTGGTAGTCATCTGACTAAGGGTATCCTGGGACTTATTATATCTTAAACTTTCAACCACTCCTTCTGGCTTTTTCCTTTCTGTTTCTTCTTCTTCTTCTTTTTTTTTTTATTGCCCCAATTTTACCTCCACTTCCACTAAGTCTTGAATCTTTTGAGAATTCTGCTGTGTGAATTGGGTTACACATGAACTCTCCATAATGCTTGTTTAGGATTTGGCATTCCTTTGTGTGCTAAATCACTTACCACTTATCCTTCTGCCTTCCAGCTTCTCAAATATTGCTGGTAGTCTTTTTCTCATTCCCTTTGTTTTTATAGTATAATTAAAAAATACCCTACTGCCATAATTATCACGTCAGAGAGAGTGGAGTTGAATGTCAATTTGCTATGTTTACCCTGACATCCCTGCTTTAGTTTCTTTAAGGTATGTGGCATGTACTCCCATAATTCTGTGAGGTAGAGAGGCAGGTATCCTTAACACTTAACAGGTAGGAAATTGGAAGTATAGAGAATCTAACAGAATTGTCCAGTATCACAGGGCTTGACAGTGATAAAACTGGATAAGAATGAAGAGTTGTGGACTTTAAGAGAGATTGATTTTTTTTCTTTTCCTCAGTGTATTCCTCAAGGTTTTCCTGAGAAACAAAACCAATAAGATCTCTCTCTCCCCCACCATCTCTCTCTGTCAAACGATTTATTATAAGGAATTGGTTCACGTGATTATGGAGGCTGGCAAGTCCAAAATCTGCACCTGTTCAAGTCTAAAGGCTGTCAGGCTGCTGCAGAGCCAGAAAGAGCTGATGTACCAGTTTGAAGACCGTCAATCAGGAGCATTCTCTCGTTCTCAGCAGAAGGTCAGCCTTTTGTTCTGTTCAGCCCTTGCACTGATTTGATGAGATCCACTCACATTGTGAAGGGCAATCTGCTTTACTCAGTCTACCAATTTAAATGTGAACCTCATCCGAAAACACCCTCACAGAAACACCCAGAATAATGTTTGGCCAAATATGTGGGCATTCCGAGTTGGTGCATAAAATTAATCATCACACACATTGATTACAAAACAGCTGCTTGGGAAAGGACAAACAAAATCAGATGTAGGCTATCATTTTTGTATCATTATTTTGATGGCAACTGTATCATGTTCCCAAACATCTATCCATGTATCCACTGCATCAAAACAACATGAGGTGTTTATTAAAACTATATAATTCAGGATATCACAAGAGATCTACTGAATCAGAATCTTAGAGGGGAGAGCCAACAGTATTAGATTTATTTTGTAATACGTGTGTCATAAGTTATCTAATATACAGTAAAGTTTGGAACCCACAGAACAGGACTTCCTTATTTATTTATTTATTTATTTATTTATTTATTTATTTATTTATTTATTTTTGAGACAGAGTATGGCTCTGTTGCCCTGGCTAGAGTTCTGTGGCGTCAGCCTAGTTCACAGCAACCTCAAACTCCTGGGCTCAAGTGATCCTCCTGCCTCAGCCTCCCAAGTAGCTGGGACTACAGGCGTGAGCCACCATGCCCGGCTAATTTTTTATATATACATATTTTTACTTGTCCAGATAATTTCTTTCTATTTTTAGTAGAGATGGGGTCTTGCTCTTGCTCAGGCTGGTCTCGAATTCCTGACCTCGAGCGATCCACCCGCTTCAGCCTCCCAGAGTGCTAGGATTACAGGCGTGAGCCGCCATGCCCGGCCCCAGGACTTCCTTAAAAACTGACTTTTAAAAATTTTGTGAATTTGGATTTGTTTTTCTGTGTTTCATTTATTCTCTAAGTTTGCTCTCAAATGAAAGGTAGAAAACGTTTATAATGTGTGACTTTAGCTTATCTTCTGCAGCTATTTATTAAGTCTCACAATAGCAATGGGTGCTAAGTCATAATATTCCTCCCAATTCAAATTTGGAAACTAATCCAAAGATTTTCAGTCTGATACATGGAATCAGTGGTCAGCACATAACAGGACAGGACTTCATAATTAAGTAAGCTCACCAGTAAGGACATATTCAGTTTACCAAGATCCATTATGACTGCCTACTCATGTAGAATTCTATAAGGCAATAACTTTTTGACCATAAATGATCTTAGAATGTTTTTAGTCTAAATGTGTTAGATGTTGAGTAATTTGGTCCACCTCTCAGCTTTTGAAGCAGTCAGAATTAATTAACTTTCCTTTTATTTGGTTCTGATTACTTCAAATTTTAGGAAATGCAGAATAATGTGAACAAAAATAAGAATAGGTAACAGGTGTGAGATACTGTCATTACGAAGAGTGCATATTTTAATTAAAATGGTAATCAGAAATGTGCAGTGGATCACATTTCAGGGCTAAGGAGAAAACTCATGCCAGATCTGGGTCAGGTAAAGGGACAACTGAAATACTGAATGCTGAGGTGCAGTTAAAAAAAATTAATAAAATTGATTCAATCTGGAAGCATCTATTTGTGCATTCTTTTGTTTTATCTCTTCCTTGAAGAACACATTAAAAAGCATGATGGGATGGGGGTGAAGGTCTTTATTTAGAACAATGGTTGGCAAACTTTTTCTTAAAGGGCTAGAGAGTAAATATTTTAGGCTTGAAAACCATAAATTCTCTGTAGCAATGGCTCAACTTTGCTGTTGTGTGAAATCTGCCAAGGACAATATGTAAATGAATGGGTGTGGCTATGTTCTGATAACACTTTATTTACCAAAACAGGCAATTGTCTATAGTTTGCCAACCCTAGAAGCTTTCGAATGTAAGAATTTTTTAAAATGTACATGTATTTTCTTTTGAATTTAATTAATTTTAAACATAAAAACTGATTAAATTTGACTAAAAGAAAATACTTTAAGTCAGTTGGGAGAGAATGTAAAAGTCTGTCTGCATTTTTGGTAACCAAGGTTGCCTTAAATTACTAATAAATTCTGAGACTGCTTCCAAAATCATAAATTTTGTGATGGAGTTTAATGGAGGCAATTGCAACTAATTATGCCTATTTACCTGGCTAAAAAGCTTAATAATGAGATTGTATTTTCCATTCCTGAATTTTGATGTTACTTTAGTCAGTTTTAAAATTTGGTGGGAAGAAATATTGTCAGGAGAAAGCTAATCATCAATTTGTGACAGCTGAAACCAGCACAGCTGGTGGATGAGTGTTTTAATGTATTTCTAGATTAAGCAAGGCAGTTTAAAGAAAACATCATGCAAAAATTCAATCTGCTATGGGTTTAAAATAAAGTCTTCATCTGTGTTGTTGCAGAAAGAATAGCTACCTTATGTTTTGTCATATTGTAGTGGATTATCTTTAATGAAGTGTATATCCCCCAAAGCATTATTGTGATATTTTGTGTTTGTCTTGGTCTACACTAATGCAATGGTTTAGGTTTAGTGAACAGAAGAATGGATTTTACTCTTAGTAATGCCCTGGCAGATTTTCTTTCCTGAAGTTGTAAATGAAAGCAATTCACACATATTTAGAAGACCTTTGCTATTGCTTTCAATGGGCTTTCACGGAAATGATAATGTCTTGGTCTCTTGAAAAATTACAAGAGGTTCTCACACACAAAAAAAAACTTCATTTTTTTTCCCTCTAAAATGAGATGTAGTGCAGTGCTCTATTCAGTTTAAAAAAGAGAAAAGGAATCTCTATCATCATCATTTATATAGAGATATATATAGCTATATTTATGTATCATCTGTCATCTATTATTATCTCATCACTCGTATTTCTGCCTATTCATCTGTCTGCTTATGTACCTACCTCCCTACCTGTAGGAAGATATGCCCCACAGTGATATCTCGGTGGCATGACCATGAATCCATGACTGTTAATTATTTTATTATAATCTTTTGCTTAGTTGTATTTCTTTCATAAACATATATATTGGTTTTCAAATAATAAAAACACAATGAAGTAGTATTTAATAAAAACAAGTGTACTGTTAATTGCTCTTTGGAAGAGAAAACATCAAAATATTTATTTAATTAGGTGAGCACAGTGAGAGAGATTAATAATAAGACCAATGTGTATCATTACGGAAAGGGCTACCATTTTTTTTTTTTTCATTAAATCCAGTTCCTTCAAGCTGAGTTCTTTTTCTTTCTTCCTTTTCAAGATATTCTTATCTTAGTTTTTTTCTAATGGTGAACTCACAAAGATTTTAGGTGATCCTCAATCACCATCACATTGATATTGCCCTGCTACAGTTTCCCCATGTGTTAGCTCTACTTCTGACACAGAGAAAGTTATTACCAAGCTAAAGACATTCAGTCATTCTGTCTATCTATCATCTACCTACCTAGCTATCATCATTTTTGATCTATCTACTCATCTATTATCTCCATCATCTCCACATATTTCCTTCTGTCCTTTCTTATAAAAACAGTAACATATTTTATTAATACATGTATTCTTGTACCTTACTTTTGTCGCTTAACAGTGTATTCTCTGTGATGAGAAATCATTTGTGATTCTTATAATAGTTTCTCCCTTGTAAGCAATATATCTTTTTCTTCTGCTTTTAAAATTTTTCCATTAATTTGGTTTTCATAATTTTTACTAATAATTACCTATTACGGTTTTCTTAATATTTTCATTAAATTTGTAACTATTTGGCTATTATCTCTTAAAATGTTTCTTGTCACATTCTCTTTTCCTTCTAAGATTCCAATTACATGCATATGAAAGTATATAATATTATCTTACGGATCTCAGATACTCTATGATTTTTTTTTCCTTCTTTTTGCTGTTTTGGGTACTTTCTGTTTCCTTGTCTTCAAGTCTGCTGATTATTTTTCCTCTGTTGTCTCCAGTGTGCAGTTAATCCCACTGAATGCATTCTTTATTTATTATTTTGTATTTTTAGTGTATCTCAATTTAATTCTTTTTTTGTTTAAAGTTTACTTTTCTCTACCAAAATTCCTCATTTATTTATACATGTTTTCGTTTTTTTTCTACTAGATTTTAAAGTAATCATATGTTAATTAGCTTAATTTAGCCATTGCACAATGCATACATATTTCAAAACAACATGCTATACTTGATAAATATGAGGGAATTTCAGAAAGCTCATGGAAAAATGGAATTAAAAGATAAAAATAAAAAATAAACTTTATTTTTCAGCACAAGCTCCATCAAGTTCAAGACACATTTATTAATGTAAGCAATTATACCAGCCATTTAGTCCATCCCTAAAGAACTGAGGGTCCTGGAAATTTAACCATGTCAAGGCAGTCTATTTTACATTATTAACTGAAGAAAATTGGGTGCCCTTTAAAGATCTTTTAAGACTAGGAAACAAAAAGAAGTCAAAAGGTGCCAAATCAAGACTGTAAGGTGGATGCCTAATGATTTCCCATTGAAATGCTTACAAAATTGTTCTTGTTTGATGAGAGGAATGAGCAGAAATATTGTCATGGTAGAGAAGAACTCTCTGTTGAAGCTTTCCCAGGCATTTTTTTCTGCTAAAGCTTAGGCTAACTTTCTAAAAATACTCTCATCATATGCAGATGTTATTGTTTTTGGCCCTCCAAAAGTCAACAATCAAAATGCCTTGAGCATCCCAAAAAACTATTGTCATGACCCTTCCTCCTGACTGGTTCATTTTTGCTTTGAGTGGACCACTTCCACTTCTTGTTAGCCATTGCTTTGATTGTGCTTTGTTTTCGGAATCATACTGGTAAAGCCATGTTTCATCTCCTGTTATAATTGTTCGAAGAAGTGCTTCAGGATCTTGATCTCACTTGTTTAAAATTTCCATTGAAAGCTCTGCTCTTGTCTGCAGCTGATCTGGGCTCAATGGTTTGCACTCATTGAGTAGAAAGTTTGCACAACCTTAATTTTTCAGTCATGATTGTGTAAGCTGAACCAATTGAGATGTCTATGGTGTTGGCTGTTGTTTCTGCTGTTAATCATCAGTCCTCTTCAATTAAGGCATGAACAAGACTAATTTTTTTCCTTATAAATTGATGTGGATGGTCTGTAGGCTTCATCTTCAACATTGTCTCCTCCCTTCTTAAAACAAGCTATGCATTTGTCAACTGCTATTTCTTTGGGACATTGTCCCCATAAACTTTTTGTAAAGCATCAATAATTTCACCATTTTTCCACCTAGGCTTCACCATAAAATTGATGTTTATCCTTGCTTCAGTTTTAGCAGAATTCATGTTGCTCTGATAGGGGCTCTTTTCAACCTGATGTCTTATCTTTCTTAGTGCCTCAAACTAGATCCTGTGCAGACAAGTTATAACAAGTTAATATGAGCTTATACGGTGCCCCCCCCAAAAATAGAAGTCCTTGCATAGTTTTTACATAATATCACTTTTCATGAACTTTTGAAGATCCCCATACACAATATTTGTCAATTAAAAATAAATAAAAATGTTTAAAAAATAAAAAAAATTATGGTTATTTTACTGTCCATTTTCTGATCTGATAATTCTAATATCTGCATTTATTTGTTGATCTGCTTCTATTGACTGTTTCCTCTATTTTCTTACTTTTTTACATATCTTGTGATATTTTATTGCATGCTGAACACTGTATATAGAAAAACATTAGAAACTCAGGTAAACACCTCCAAAAGAAGCAACTCCCTTGTCCTGCAGCACTGCATGTGTTTAGGGCTAAATCAATCTAACTTGTGGCTAGCCTAGGTCTGGGTTATGTTGCAGCTTTACTTTAATTTTAGTTCCTCATTGGTTACAAATATTTTCAGAGTGGGTTCAGGATTTTTCCTTCTACAAGACATTCTATTTATCTTATTCTGCGCAGTCATCAACTTTCTGAAGTGTGGTAGAGGACCCTGTTTGTCTTACTCCATGGATGCTAGTTTTTTTGGTTATCAAGGAGTTATCTTTTCTCTTAATTTCTATCCTTCACTTTCTACACTTTTATATACTTATCTCTACTGTCCCTCTACCATCCTTTGGAGTGCCTTGTAAGGATTTCATTCGGCAATCGTAATCTTACAGCCTTCTGCAGCCTGCTGCTTTGCCCTTGGAGATTTCTGGTACACCTTAGGGGAGATCTCTCTCAGCTTTGCTGTCCTTCCTACAGACTTTTATTCTGCATACTCACAAAGATCTGTTGGGTGAGTAGGCCGGTGTGGCACACTCACTCTGTTTTTGGTGTTCTTAGTGATTCTAACTCATCATACCAGCCCATACTTACTCATCAAAAGTTTGATAAAAATTGGGCTGTTTTCTTATTCTATCTAGAGTGGATTTCTTCTTCATCTCACAGATTCACCAAGGAGGAACAAAGATACGAATCTCTTCTCTCTTAAGAAGAAAAATTTATTGCTTCAGATCTCTGGATCCTCAGCTCTCTGATGGATTTTTAAAAATAATTACAATACAAATTGTGGTTTATCTGGCTTAGTCTCATTGTGAGGGTCACAGCAATGGTCTCTGTATTAGTTTTCTGGGTCTGCTGTAACAAACACCACAGACAGTATGGCTTAAACAGCAGAAATTATTTTTCTCATAATCCTGGAGGCTAGAAGGCCAAGATGAAGGTGTTGGCAGAGTTGGTTTCTTCTGAGGTCTGTCTCCTTGGCTCGTAGGTGGCTGTCTTTTCCCTGTGTCTTCACATGGTCTTCCCTCTGTGCGTGTGTGTCCTAATTTCCTTTTGTTACAAGGACACCAGTCATATTGAATTAGGGCCTGCCCTGATGATGTCATTTTTGCCTTAATTACCTCTTTAAAAGCTCTGTCTCCAAATACAGTCACATTCTGAGGTTCTGGGAGTTAGAACTTTAACACACAAATTTTGGGGGGAACAAATTTAGCCCATAACAGTCTATTTGCAGTCTTCTGCCAATCCTTTAGTTTTAACCCTCGCGAATCATTTTGTTTTAGGTAGTTCTCTTGCATACATCATAGAGTCATCTTTTACTTTGAGTGCTAATATGAACATCTTTTTATTTATAAGATGAGTTAATCACATTTACATTTATTAATATGACTGATAAATTTGATCTTAGGCCTATAATCTATATTATATATGTTAGTAAATATGTAAATATGTAAATACATATAAGAAGATAGAGGGCTTTAACAATCAGAATGCTATCTGCTTTTCTTCTTTCTAATTTTGGAATTCTTGGAAATTTAAGAAAGTTTGTATTTTTGTTCTAGTGGTAACATTAATGCCTTTAAATAATACAAGTAATGCCCTCTTACTTACATTGGCTATGATCAAGAATAAATTTAGACTGGAAACTTTTCCTTTCTTTTCCCTTTTCTCCTGTTATCTAATTTTAGCCAATGGCTTTAATTTGTGTTGATTTTTGTTCTTTTAAATATGCTAAAGCTTTGTGAGTTTAAATAATAATATTTTATTCCAAGCCATAATTTGTGAGACAATCCAGGAATTTGTTTTCCTTCTCTCCCTCTTTTCATAGAATTTTTATTTTGTGCTATTTTTATGTTTCTAGAGCATGTTAATATTTGTATACTATTCTTTAATCCCATTCTCCATCTTTTGGTTTCAGTTTTATTGTTCAATGTAGTTATTGTGCACCATCATTCCTTTCAGCAAAGTTTCTCCAGTAATTTCTTAATTTTCTGGAGCTCATTCCATAAAAGATTCTCCAGAAAGGGCAACTGGAGAAATAGATCCTGAGTTCTTTAATGCTTAGAAGACAATAGTCTTTATACTTAAAGGATCTTAGATGAAAATAAAATTATTGCCCCACACTTTTTCTTTTTTTCTTTTTTTAGTATCTTGTAGGTGTTTTTTCATGATTTTCTGGTGTTGTTGTAGTGAGAGGTTTGATGCCGCTTTCTTTTTCTATCATTTATAAGTGTCTTGATATATTTGCCTGAATGCCCAAATTGTTTATCTTTATGTTATATTTCTAATAATTTTACTGGGAATTGTCTTGGTGTTGACCTGGGTGTTTTCCCAGGTATATAGTACACCATTTCAGAGGATATATTCTTTATTTTATGTCTCATTTTGAAAAACTGTCACAGATAATTTTCTTAAAGTTTCAAATACTTCTTTGTTACATTATTATTTTTTTTTATTTTCAGGGATTTGAACACATATTGGATCCTCTTTCCTTCTCTTCTATGTCTATCCATTTCTCTCCAAACCTTTCTTCTCTTTTCCAGCATCTGTTTCATTTTATTCACATTTCTTGTTTTAAACTCTATCAATTACTGATCTTTCTGTAATGTCTATTGTCTAGTGTAGCCTGTATAAATTTGTCTTCATTTCTAAAATTATCTAGTCTTTTTTTTTTTTTTTTTTTTTTTTTTTTTTTTTTTTTTTTTTTTTTCAGTTTCTTTCTTGAATTCTGCACATTCTTCTGCTTCTGGTCCTCTTTTGTATAAGTCCCTCTATTTCTGTTTTGTGTTTTTTTCATAACTGCTCTTCCTTCCTGAATGTTTCAAAAAAAGTATACTTGGGAACGCTATGTTAAAACTTTAATTTACTTCAAAAAATGTTTTTTTTCTGATGAGTTTTTATTGCTCATTGAAAATTTTGGCTACTTATTTTAATTCTTTGCTTGTATAGAAACAGACTACATTTGTTTTTTGTTATGCATTGTAAATCAAATGAATTTTCCTGAACTTGTAATGGGAGATTATTTTAGGGTCAAGTTGGATTGGTTGGAAAAGGGCTTTCCAGGTTTCATGATTCAAAACATCCCTCCTCTGTAGCTAGAGTCAGGTGTTGACAATATAGCCTTTCCTTTTGGGTAGCCATTTTCTGGCCTTCAGGGCCCAGTATGGTTTAGCAAGGCTCCTACCTTCAGTTTTGTACTTCCTACATTCCCTTTCAGCCTTTGACTTACAACGTGACTTTACAAATTGTTTGGCAGCACCTTTCAAGTTTTTTAATCTCTTCACTGCTCTCACTGTCACAGACATCCTGTTCTGTTTGTTCAGGGGGCTGCTCTAGAAGTTTTCTCTTAGTGTATCTCTCTTTCCTGAAAGGGTTATTTGTGGTAAATTTCTAAAATCTTCCTGACCTAAGATTTTGGCACTTCTGAGTTTGTCTGTAGCCACTTTGCTACTTCCTCATATTTTGTTTTGGTTTATTCTGCCTTAAGTAGTGCTTACCCAGAATCCAGATATTGATATTCTATTTCCTAGTTTTGCCATTTGTTTTCTGTCCTACCCACAGCATTTCCCATTTGTGTGGGGCCCTGTCTATCCAGGGGTGAATATTTGCTGGTGATTTTTTGGATCTTCAAATGCCTTCTGCAACCCTAATTTTCCATCAGTCTCTCTAACTCCATACTTCCTTCTCCCTCTTCCTGTATTTTCTGGTAGTTCTCTCTCAAGTCCCCCAGCCAATTCTACAGTTTTGAGGAGTGGTTGGTTGCGCTTCCAGATACTAAATAAATTTTGGATTTTCACTATCTCCTATTTTACTAAAAATATGCTATTTTTTTCTCCCTCATTATTCCTTATGATTTTTAGGAGGAGAACTGGGAAGATTTGATACTAAGAGGCTATCATAGTTGTTCTGAAAACAAAACAATTGTTTTCAATTTCAACAGTGATAAAAACAAATATTTATATGATGTGAGTGATGGCAAATTGGACACAATCACATTAAAAGCCTTTAAATCATGTACCCTTTAAACATTCACGTATTTAAGTGTAGCCCTGTGAAAAGAACTACCTGCTAGTTATTAGCTTATGTTTTACTATTTTTAAGTGATGTTCTAAATCTAATCTTCCATGAGTACTCAAGAACATTCTTGGTACATAATTTAGCTTTCAGTGTATTCTTGTGTTTAGAAGATGTGTTGAAATATGACACAGGGCTAAATAACAAGTGGTGAATCTTATGTTCTCTTTTAAGCCTTCCTTTCCTTGCTATTTGATTTGGTAAAAGTTTTTTGACCTCTAGGATTTTCGTAATTCTTATTAAAAAAATTTGAGTTAAATTCATCCATTGTGTCAAATGACTAATGACATTAGCAAAAAATTTTTAAAAATAAAATGGTATAATATTGTAATTAATGAATGAAACATGTACAGATGTTAGAGTCAGATCACCTAGGCTTCAATCCCAGCTCCATCATTTAGTGTATGACCCTGGGCAAATTAATTAACCTCTCTGAGCTCAATTTCCTCATTTGTAAAATGAGGATAATAATGACTATCTCTTGCATTACTAATATTAATGAAATAACAGATATAATCATGCATGGTAATAAGTCTTTTTGGCTTTGTAATTGATGACAGTAGCAGAAATCTTGGCTTGACTTTCTTTGCAGGTTTTAACCACAGTGTGGTTCACACCATGAATACTGGATTTATTATTTGAAATATTTATTGAATGCCTTCCAGATGCTAAGGTACCATTCTGGATGCAGATGATATAGCAGTGAACAAAATAGACAAAAATCCCTGCATTCATAGAACTTACACGTGTAGAACTATATTTATTATGCCTCTTTTTAGTAAATGTTCTTAAAAAATATACATATATTTACTGGCTCAAGTAATTGAAAAACCAAAATTCAGGCACAACTGGATCTAACCCATAAGTTATGTCATTCATTTTCTATCTTTTTCTTTCTTCATCTTTTAGTTTATCTCTCTACTGACTTGACTTCATTCATTATAGGCTGGCTTGGTACATATAATTGAAAAGATTGTTTGCCAGCAGCTTCAAGCTTTTGGTTTTTAACATTTAGTGACCTCAGAGGAAGAATGAGCCTTTCTCTTATAGATGGCCTCTGATTGGTCCTTCTCAGGCCATGTGCCTTCTGTGATAAATTTCTGAGGAATAGAATGCTCTGAGTGACTTACTCTGGGTATGTTCTGCTTCCTGCATGCAGGAAATGGAACTGGTTCCATTTCAACCATATAAAATGAATTTCCAATAGGAAATCAGGGTTACTTTTGGAAGAACCCTGAGACAGATTGTAAAGCTATTAAAATTTAATTCAAGTACTCTACTATGTGTATCAAAATCAGGCAGTATGGGTTGATAATTTATTTTAGGACTCTGAAACTCTTAATGCTAATTCTTTTGCACTTGTCAGTGTAGCTCTAGTCATACCTTTGGTCTGAAACACCAGAATATTTTTTAATTTAAGATTGAAGGAGGTAGTCAAACTGACATTATTTTATGGAAGAAGGAAGATGATAAAGAATGAATGACACTTTTGGACTAATTCATGAGTATGATTGCTCTGTGTTGGGGCCATTATTTTTATAAATTAACACAGTTTTCATAAATGTTTCTTGAATGTGTCTTTTATATGTGTGGTTTATCAGAAGATATATGAACCTGGGTATTTGTGTTGTGTTCCTGGTAGGATAACTGAAATTATATGACTTTTAATAAGTCATCCTCCATGGGTCTTTATTTTATCATCTTCAAGATGAAAAGGCTGTACTGGACTATTTATTAATTCACTCAGAACATGTCTTGGTTACCTATTATCTACTTGGACCTGTTATGTGTGCTGGGCATACAGCAATGATAAAACAGAAAATGCTCCCAGCTTGTTGAAAATGATATTACTGTGGGAGGAGATAAACAAGCGAGTAGATAAAAAATATAAATGTTAAGTGGTAATAAGTAGTCTAAACAAGGTGAATATAAGGCCCGTGATCACAAGGTCCTTATCTATCTTCTCCATTTCTATATTCCTAGTGCCTAGACAGTGTTGACATTAGGAGTGCTTAACCAGTATTTGTTGACTAAATAAATAAATAAATTGACTTATCTGCAAATGGCCTATATCTGTTATCAAGGATGAGTTCATAGCAGAGATGTCAGAACAAAGAAATCAGTAAAAACTCCCTCTAAGTTTAAAAACAAGGGACTCAAGTTGTGATGGTTACATTTTTTTTTTTTTTTTTTTGATGGTTAAATTTTATGTCAACTTGCTTAGGCTATGGTGCCCAGTTGTGTGGTCAAACACTAGTCTAGATGTTGCTGAGAAGGTATTTTGTAGATGAAATTAACATCTACAATTAGTTGACTTTAGGTAAAAGAGATTATTTTTGATAATATGAGGGGGCCTCATTTAATTAGTTGAAAGCCTTAAGAATAAAAAGTGAGGTTTTCTGAAGAAACAGGAATTGTGCCTCAAGAACATGGCACAGAAATCATGCCTGAATTTCCAGCCTGCCTGAGCTACAAATTTGGAACTCAAGACTCCAGTATCAACTCTTGCCTGAATAACCAGCCAACCGGCCTGCTATGCAGATTTGCCAGCCCACACAAACTTGTGAGCCAATTCCTTAAAATAAATTTCTCTTTCTCTTTCTCCTGTCTCTCCATATTTCCTATCAGTTTGGTTTCTCTGGAGAACCCTGGCTAATACACCAGTGGAACTGTTTTAATAACTCTTTAACTTCCTGTAAATGAATGCATTGTTAGTAGATAGAAATTTTTAATAATCCAGTTTTCCTTAAATTCTGAGACTTTGAACTAGTTTCCTCTGTAATTTGAAGGTAGGTGAAAACAAGTTGAAATTGTAATGTAAGCTGTAATATGGTTAACCTTGAAGCTAATTGTGTTATAGCTATTTCGGCACTATCTTCACCCTTACTTTTATTAATTTTCACGATCTATGATAATGTTGCAGATAATTTGTGGGAAGTAACAACAGAATAGATGGAATTCTCTGGTCCAAATATATAAACCAGCTTTGGGACTGGAGAGGAGGAGCTTTGGAGAAGGAGGAGTCACGCTTTGCTAGAACCGTCTTGGGTATGAAGGATAAGAGAAGCTAACTATATTTCAAAATTTATAAGGCATATGTTCTTGCTCACCTTCTTCCTATGCATAACACTTACTTGACAAATAAATGTCAGAAAGTAATCATCAAAATGACAGAACTTTAAGATGGATGTGGGAGAAAATTGGAAGATAACCAAATCCTAAAATTATTCTTTATGCTTAGTTTTTCTTAGGTAAAACAAGAAATAAAAGAAAAGCAATATTTTCTAAAAGAGAAATAAATTTAAAACTTTTGACTCTAGACATTGGAAGAGACGTTGAGAGGTTATCTAGTGCATTCCTTTATCTCTAAGCAGGTTGTGTGTTTTGAGTCACATTTTAAAGCCCTCTCACAGAGAATAAGAGCCCACAACTCTCCTTAGCTATCTATTTTAATATTAAATAATTCCTATTCTCAAGAATTCTTTCTTTTAGCTAACATAATTTTTGTCTTGTACTGGTCCAAAGTGGAGTTGGAAAGAAGATGATGATTATTCTCTGTGTGAGAGCCCTTCATGTATTTATAGATTGTTATTAAATTGTCTCAAAATCAACCTTTAATCTTCATGCTGAATAATATTCATTCTCTTGACCTCCTTTAATAGATCTTTTCCCAAACCCTCAATCACCATTTGTAGCTTCCAGCTAAACAAGCTCATTTTCCCTGCTGTCTGCTTAGTTGTAGAATACAGAGCCAGAGAGAATATTTTTGGAAGTGCAGGAGTTTGATGAAAGGATTTCATCCTTTGTATTATGTAAAGGTGTACTTTTCTTTATACAATTGATATTTAAAATAACATATTTTTGCAAATCAAATGATATTTTAATACTTCTAGCAAGTCTGCCTTTTAAAGAATGTAGTGAATCTTTTTGAAAATGAATACTTTTGTTAGGTAAATGTATAAAGAGAGATGATTTCTTACACTCAGATTTTTATGTTTGCATAGAGCTTTCTTAATGTAGAGCTTGTCTCTTATTATATCATCCTTGTCTTCTTGTTCCATAGCAATTCTGTAACCCATTTCCTCTTGTGAACTATATTTTAGATTTGCTTTTGAGTGCTACATTTGCACAATCAGCTCAGCAGTTATTAGGCACCTGTGTTAAAGACATTTGTAGAAATGTGAAAAATAAGTCATACTCTACCCTTCAATAGATTGCAATCTAGTGGGAGAGACAGAATATGCACAAATAATTAAAATATAAATTGGGAAGAATGCAGGTGTTATAAATTGGGACCTTGTTTTAATTTAAGATCTTTATGATGGAAAGCACCCCTTCAATGGTTAGGAGAGACACCGATGGAAATAAAAGTTTTATTACTTATAGGCTCTGAGTATACACAGCATGATTGAAGACCACATGGAGGTCAGTTAGCACCATGAAAGAGAGAGGACCTGTGGGCCAATGCCTTTATTGGGGTCCAGGCAATTATCTAGATAGATTTCTCCATGAGGAGTTTTAATCGGTGGACTTAAAGCAAGCAGGCGTGAGTTTTAGGAGGTCACACTGTGGCATACCTGCACGGTCCGTGCAGGGTGTGGGGTGTCAGTGGGGCTGGTGAAATAGGTTATATTTAGCTGACTCACAGGGAGATGGTTATCAGGAGGAATTTGTATAATATAACATAAGGCAGATATCTGGATCAACCACACTGAGGAACCTGGGGGGATGAAGAACTGGAAACTGTGTGAAGAGTGACTGAGCCCTGCGTCTGCTATGAGAAAATTAAACTTATATTTAAAATGGATGCTGAGGCAATATGAAATTATAAGAGTCCACTCCAGATCCCCCAAAAGGGAGAGATTATCTCTAAACAAGGAAAGTTTTTGGAAAATGTTGCATTTGAGGAGACTCTTGAAGGTGGTATAATGTTTGCAAAAGTATTGTTAAGGAAGATAATTATTAAATACCAGCAGAAGGAACTATCTGAGAGGAGTAATGAGACTGGGGAATGGTCAGTGAAGAATCAGTCAACAGAAAGAAGAGAGGAAAAGTCCGGAAAGGGAGTTTGGGAGATAATGTGATTATTGTTTTGCTATTGCATTTAGGAATGTGGATTTTATAGTGTAAGCAATAAGTAGTAAGCAATCTATTTTATTTATTTACTTTATTTTTTATTTTTATTTCAGAATATTATGGGGGTACAATGTTTTGGTTATGTGAATTACTTTTGTACAGTTTGAATGAAAGTCATAAGTGTGTCCATCACCCAGAAAATGTGTGTTGTACCTGTTAGGTGTGAATTTACCCATCCCCTCCTCCCCCCTCCCCCTCCTTGATTTCTGTTAAATTTTGCTACCATATGTACCCATGAATGTTGATCATTTAGTTTCAATTTAATAGTGAGTACACGTAGTGTTTATTTTTTGATTCTTGTGATACTTCATTTAGGAGGATGGTCTCCACTTCCAACCAGGTTGTTACAAAAGGTATTAGTTCACCATTTTTTATGACTGAGTAATACTTCATGGCATAGATATACCACATTTTATTAAGCCACTCATGTATCGATGGGCACTTGGGTTGTTTCCACACCTTTGTGATTGTGAATTGTGCTACTATAAACATTCGAGTACAGGTGTATTTTTTATAAAACATCTTTTTTTCCGTTGGGTAAATAATACCCAGTATTGGGATGGCTGGATAACATAGTAGTTTTACTTTTAGTTCTTTGACGTATCTCCATACTACTTTCCATAGAGGTTGAACTAGTTTGCACTCCTACCAACAGTGTATAAGTGTTCTTTTCTTTCTGCATCTTTGCCAGCATCTGTTGTTTTGGGACTTTTTCATAGAAACCATTCTCACTGGAGTTAAGTGATATCTCACTGTGGTTTTGATCTGCATTTCCCTGATGATTAGAGATGTTGAGCATTTTTAAATATATTTATTGGCCATTAGTTTATCTTTTGAAAAGCTTTTGTTCATGTCTTTTGCCCACTTTTTTAATGGTTGTTTGACATTTTCTTGCTGATTTACTTGAGTTTTGTAGATTCTGGTTATTAGCCCTTTATCAGATGTATAGCATGAAAATATTTTTTCCCTGTATATAGCTGTCTATTTATTCTATTGATTGTTTTCCTGGCTGTGCAGAAACCTTTTAATTTAATCAGGTCCTATTTATTTATTTCTGTTGTTGCTGTGATGCCTTTGGGGTCTTCATAAATTCTTTGCCTAGGCCGATGCCTATAAGAGTTTTTCTGACCTATTCTTCTAGAATTCTTATAGTTTTATGCCTTAGATTTAAGTCTTTTATCCATCATGAATTCATTTTTGTGAATGGGAAGAAGAGTGAATCCTGTTTCAGCCTTCTAGATGTGGCTATCCAATTTTCTGAGCACCATCTATTGAATAGGGATTCTTTTCCCCATTTTATGTTTTTGTCTGCTTTGTCAAAGGTCAGATGGCAGTATGAGGAAGGTTTTATGTCTGGGTTCTCTGTTCTGATCCATTGGTCTATGTTTCTGTTCTTGTGCCAGTACTATGCTATTTTGGTTACTATAGCCTTGTAACATAGCTTGAACTCTGGTTAAGTGATGCCTCCCACTTTGTTCTTTTTGCTTTATGTTGCTTTGGCTATTTGGGGTCTTTTCTGGTTCCATACAAAGCTTAGAATTATTTTTTCTGTATCTGCAAAAAAAATAACATTGGTATTTTAATGGGGATTGCATTGAATCTGCAGATCACATTGGGTAGTATACAATGTTGATTCTGCTGATCCATGAGCATGATAGTTTTCATTTGTTTACATCCACTGCGATTTCCTTTCTCAGTGTTTCATGGTTCTCCCTGTAGAGGTTGTTCCCCTCCTTGGTTAAATATATTTCTAGGTATTTTATTTTCTTTGTTGTTATTGTGAAAGGTAGTGAGTCTTTTATTTGATTCTCAGCTTGACTGTTGGTGTATAGGGATGCTGCTGATTTGTGTAGATATATTTTGTAACATGAGTCTTTGCTGAATTTGTTTATCAATTCCAGGAATCTCTTGGCAGAATTTTTTGGGTTTTATAGATATACGATCATACCATCAGCAAAGAGCAATAGTTTGACTTTTTCTTTCCCCATTTAGATCCCTTTGATTTCTTTCTCTTGCCTGATTGCTCTGGCTAGATCTTCAAGCACTGTGTTGAACAGAAGTGGTGACAGTGGGCAACCTTGTCTGGTTCTAGTTCTAAGCAGGAATGCTGTCAATTTTTCCCCCATTGGTATGATGTTGGCTGTGGGTTTGTCATATATGGCTTTTATAATATTGAGGTATGTTCCATCTATTCCTATTTTGTTGAGAGTTCTTATCATAAAAGGGTGCTAAATTTTATCAAATGCTTTTTCTGTGTCTATAGAGAAGATCATATGTTCTTGTTTTTGCTTCTTTTTATGTGGTGAATCACATTTATAGATTTGCATATGTTGAACCATCCTTCATCTCTGTGATGAAGCCCACTTAATCATGGTAGGTTATTTTTCTGATGTGTAGCTAATTAAGTTTGCTAGGATTTTATTGAGAATTTTTGCATCTATATTTATAAGGGATATTGGTCTGTAGTTTTCTTTTTTTGTTGTGTCCTTTCCTGGTTTTGATATCAAGGTGATACTGGCTTTGTAAAATGAGTCGGGGAGGATTCCTTCCTTCTCAATTTTGTGAAATAATTTCTGCAGTATAGGTATCTGTTCTTCTTTGTAGGTTTGGTAAAATTTGGCTGTGAAACCAAAAAAAAGTCCTGGTCCAGGATATTTCTTTGCAGATTTTTTTTATTGCTGCTTCCATTTAATTACTTGATTTTGATCTGTTCAGGAATTCTATTTCTTCCTGACTGAGTCTAGGGAAGTTGTGTTTTTCCAAGAATTTTTCTTTTTCCTCAACATTTTCAAGTTTATGTTTATAGAGATTTTTATAATATTTAGAGATGATATTTTGTATTTCCATGGTATCAGTTGTAATATCTCCTTTTTCATTTCTGATTGAGCTTGTTAGAGTCTTTCCTTTTGTTTCATTAATTTTCTGTATAATTCTTTTATTATTGATTTCATTAAGTTCTGCTCTGACCTTAGTTATTTTTTTTCTTCTGCTGGGTTTGGGATTGGTTTGTTCTTCCTTTTCCAATTCCTTGAGAGGATTAATTATATTGTTAATTTGTGATATTTCTATCTTTTGGGTATAGGCATTTATGGCTATGAATTTTCTTCTTATGACTACTTTTGCCGAATCTCATAGATTTTGATAACTTGTGTCCCCTTTGTCATTTAGTTCAAAGAATCTTTTGATTCTTTCCATCTTAATCTCCTTCTTGCCCTAATAACTATTCAGCAGTAGGTCATTTAATTTCCATGACTTTGTGTAAAGTTGACTGTTTTTGTTGGAATTCTAATTTTATTTCACTGTGGTCTGATAAGATACATGGTATAATTTCTAGTTTTTAAAAATTTGTTGAGACATATTTTGTGGCCTAGGACATGATCAATCTTAGAGAATGTTCCATAAGCTTATGAGAAGAATGTATATTCACTGGTTTGGGGGTAGAATGTTCTGTAAATATTTGTTAGGCCCATTCGTTCTAGAGTTCCAAAGTCCTTTGTTTCTTTGCTTGTTTTCTGCTTGGAGGATTTGTCCCGTTCTGTCAGTGGGGTGTTGAAGTCCCTAGCTATTATGATACTGCTGTTTATCATTTTGTTTAGATAAAGTGGGATTTGCTTTATGATTCTGGGCATACCTGTGTTAGGTGTACAAATATGTACTTATGTCTTCTTGTTAAATTGTTCCCTTTACCATTGTATAATGACCATCTTTGTCTTTTTTCACTTTTGCTGATTTGAAGTCTGTGTTATCTGATATGAGAATGGCTATACCAGCTTTCTTTTAGTTTCCATTTTCATGGAATATTTTTTTTCCATCCCTTCACTTTGAGTCCGAATGCGTCTTTGTGGGTTACATGTGTTTCCTGGTGACAGCAGATACTTGGCTTGTATTTTTTTTTTATCCATTCAGCCAGATATGTCTTTTAAGTGGAGAGTTCAAGCCATTCACATTTATTGAAAGGATTGCTACATGGGCGGATTTCTGTTCATCTTGTTGCGTAGAACTTTATTGCTTTGTTTTGCCTCTTGAGCCATTGTGGTATCCAGGCTCTGACTTTTAGCTTTTGGGTGATTTTTACACAGGTGGGTGTCTATTGTGCTGACCCATGTATTATGCAGTTCTGAATACTTCCTATAGGGCAGGTCTTTCTTGAAAAATTCTTTCAGTGTTTGCTTGTCGGAGAAAGTCTTTATTTCTCCCTCATATATAAAACTTAGCTTTGCAGGATACAGAATTCTAGGCTGGGCATTATTCTGTTTGAGAAGACTGAGAATGGGCCCCAAACTCTTCTGGTTTGTAGGGTCTCAGTTGAGAAATCTGCAGTTAGTCTGATGGGTTTCCTTTGTAAGTTACCTGATGCTTTCACCTTATGCCTGGTAGGAGTGTCTCTTTCATGTTACTTTGGCTAGTCTGAGGACTGTGTGTTGTGGTGATTGCCTGTTTATGGTGAATCTCCAAGAGGTCCTTTGAGCTTCTTATACCTGGATATCTAGATTTTTTAGCATGGCCAGAGAAATTTCCCTCAATTATTCCCTCAAATAGATTATCCAACCCTTGTCTATTTTCTTCTTCGGGGATGCCTATGATGCTTATGTTAGGCCTTGTTACACAATCTCATAATTACTGTACATTTTGTTTGTTCCTCTTGTTTCTGAGATCTTTTTCTTTAACTATCTTGCTTAAGTCAAGGGTGTTGTCTTCAAGCTCTGAGATTCTTTCTTCTGACTGACCTAGCCTATTCTTAAGGCTTTCCACTGGGTTTTGTATTTCCTTGAATGAAATTTTAATTTCTAGAAGTTCTGTTTGATTTTTCAAAAAATAATTTGATTTCCATAGTAAATTTTTCATTCATTTCCTGCATTGTGTTTATAGTTTCTTTGTGTTGGGTTTTTATTTTCTCTTATATTTCATTGAGCTTCTTTACAATCCATATTCAGAATTCTTCATCTGTCATTTCAGTCTCTTCATTTTGGTTGGTATGCATTGGTAAGGAGTTTTGTTTTCTTTGTGGAGGTGTCCTTTCCCTTTGATTTTTCATGTTTCTGGTGTTCTTTCACTGGTAACTTCTCATGTGGCCTCTTCATTGAGACCTGGAAGTGCTTGGCCTGGCAATATATATATATTATATATATATATTATATATTATATATGTATAGAGAGAATGCAATTATTTGCATATTTTTGCATATACATTGAGAAGTAAATTGAATCTTACCATACATAATCTGTGCCATAAATATCTTATAAAATCAGTACACATATATCTTCCTTATATTAATATTATAAATGCACCACAAATTTTTAACCACTTACATATTAATAGACAATGAAGTTATATGAAAGTTTTCATTATTATGAAGAATGTTTTCCTGAGTATTCCTGTGCATGTATCTTTTTTGCATCTGTGTATTTCTAAGGGCTAGATGGCTGGAATTGAGACTCCTGTGTCATAAAGATTCAACATTTTGGTTGGTTAACATACTGCCCTCCCAAAAGGATTACCCAGTATATTCTCCCAACCATAACTTTTTGAGAATTTCTTTTTCCTACAACCCGGTTAACATTTAATCATTTTAATTTTTAATTTTTGTTAATATCTTTGCTAAAAATGATATATATGGTTATTTTAACTTGTATTTTCTTAAATATTAGGCTGAATATTTCTTCAGATGTTTATTTGTATTTTTCTATAACTCACATGTTTACACACCTCTTTATCGAGGTTTCCTCTTTTTAAAATTTAATTTATAGTTGTTCCTACATTATATTAATATGATAGTATAATATATAGTAGTGTAATGGATTTGCAAATGTTTTCTCATAATGTTATGTATCCTATACTTTTGTTTCAAGTAGTTATTTGCCTATTAATCTTTCCTTTTTAAAATCTGGGTTTTGCATCTTGTTTAGGAGGCATTCCTTTCTTTCTGATTGAAAGCATTTCTTATGATTTCATTACAATACTTTTGGTTTTTTGCATTTAGCTTTTGAACTCAGGTAAAATTTATTTTTGTTTGTTATGACAGAGGAATTTAACATTTTTTTAAGCATGTGGCTGATTGTACACATGCCATTTATTGGATGTTCATATATTCACCACTAATTTGCAATGTCTTTTTAAATATTTCTGAAATATTAATTTTCTTTGATTTATCTATATTTAATAATTCTGTACTAGTACTACCTTGGAGTGATAGGTTATAAGGTTTAAAAATACATTATTTCACTCAGCCTAATAATTTTACTTAATAATTTTTAATTTTAAGGGTAATATTATTTTAATTTTATGTAGGTAAAAAGAAATCAGTATAATATCAAATAATCTAAATAAAAACCGTGTAATGTTCATTGTATATTAAAAATATCCATGTGAACTCATGATTTTGTCTAATAATAGATTATATTTCCTAGCATTGTTCATGAAAGAAAGATTGCAGAAATATTACCTCTAGCAATGAGCCCTTTTAGCAACCTGATTTTGGTCTCTAAATATGGTTTGCCATAAATAACGAGGTTTTTTTTTAGAGGTATGGCAATTTCCAGGTGTGCAAAAAGGAATGTAAAAGGTGAGCCAGGAAGATCTTGCTGTGCCAGAAAGCAAAGGAGCTTTCAAGGATTAATGAGGTGTTTTCAAAATAGCACAGGAATCAGCCTGCAGGACTCTCTTGGCCAAAGGAGGAACAATTTCGGCATTGAGAGAATAATAGCTGTAATTGATTGAAATACATGGATACATAATGATATCAGAAAAGAGAAAGCACAACAAAACAAAAATCCTATTCGTTACCAGTGGAAATGATTATTACATTAACTCCTTAACATACATATTGGTAATTAACAATGAAGAGTTAAGCATTTATTCTTCCATTCTAATTGGAAATTCCTTTCAGGGTAACCAAATTATCTCAATTAAAAAAGGATTTGTTTTCTTGAAGAATGACAACTAATCAATATGGAATAAATAATACAGTTAGAAAAATCATTTTTTTTTTTTTTTTTTTTTTTTGCAATTCATGATGGAATAACTGACGCAGGCAAAGACTATCAGTGTATGTTAAACTATCAGGTGTTAGGTTGCCGGTGAGCTCAGTATTTGCATGGTGGCAAAGTACCACCCTACAGATTACTTTACAGTTCCAAAAAGAATGTAACTAATCAATGGAGGGATTAGGCTCTGCCCACCTGAACTCAATGATCAGCCATAGCAACACTAGCAGTGGACAACCAGATGTTTTGTGCCTACAAATACCATGCCATAAGCAGAACCAGCATCACCTATTAAATGTTTTGATCAGAAAAACCTAAATCTAAACAAAGTTTTCTGTCTGGCTTTTATTTTTCAGGAAATACAGGGCATAAAGAGGAAAATGCTATATAAGACCATGAGAAAACAATCAGAAAACTCCCAAAGATAGTTCATAATATGGGGACAACTGATAACTATCTTGGTCTGTTCAATAAGTCAGTGGCAAGAGAAAAAAGTACATGTGTGTTTGCATTGTGTGTGTTTGTGTGTGTGTGTGTATGGCTGGTGTGGCGGAGGGAGTAGTACTGTATGTTAAAAGACATAACCCATAACCAAATGCCATATGTAGATCTTGATGGGATCCTTGTTTGAACAAATGAGCAACAAAGGCCATTTTTAGGACAACTGGGGAAATTTGAATATCAACTGGATAATAAAATTATTAATTTTGTATTAACTTTTATGGTAGTTATATAGAAAAATGTTTTTATTTTTTATAAATGCATACCAAAATACTTATGATAGGAATGTTGTAATGTTCTTAATATATTACAGCAAATAAGTAAATAAAGCAAATTTGGTTAAATATTGTTAAGTCTAAGTGTTAAGCTTTATGATTATTTAAAAAGATGTATATTTTATATTTTTCTATGTAAAGATTTTTATAATAAAAAGACAAATAAGCAAAAAAATATATGTAACTTATATATTGTATAAATGAATATTTATTTTTAGAATTCAAATAACAGAGGTCTTAGAATATTTAACTAGGTGGTTATTGTATATATATGCTTACTATATTACGTCTTCCCATCCAATATGTCTATTTATTTAGAATTAAAAAAAAAATTCTCCAACACTTTCATGGTTTTCTTCATACAGGACTTAAATGTTCCCATTAAATGCTTTCCCTAGTATCTTAAATGTTTAGTTGCTCTAGTCTAGTAGAACTGCTATTGACCAGAAAAGCAATGACCTGTAGGGAAGCTGATCTTGTTTCTGGTTGCTTTGCTGCACTCTTTTTAGTGTTACTGAATAGTTTGGCAATTTTATTTTTTTCCTTCAAATAATCTTTTTTACTTGTGAAATGTAATGTGCATACAAAGACATATGTAACAAACAAATGTACAGTGTAAAAATTTTATTAAGCAATTATGAATGCAACCATCTCACAAGTAAAAAGAAAATTGAAAATTGCCAGCACCCCAAACCCACCTTATGTCCTTTCCATATCATATGTTTTGACTCATATATTAACTAGTCTAAAATATAATTTTCTAGGTCATATTTTTTGCGATGTATTTTGACTTTTTGAATTTTATCCATGCAATTCAGAATCGAAAAATAGCAAAAATAAGATATTTTCTCTCTTGTTTTAAGCTTATTTATTAGTTTCATCTGGTGGAAATATGTTACACTAATCTAGAATTTTGGGGTTAAGTTTTTATAATTTTCTACATATGTGTATAACATGCGTATGCATACATATACATGTACACATGTACATAGAGAAAAATTATAAATATAAACAATTAGGTATAAATATCAGGTGTTTATAAGTTAATTTGACAAATTACTTGTTCCCTAGTACACGATTTCAAGTATTGGTATTAACTAGGTGCCTCATTTTTAAAGTCTTCCCATGAGAGGTGAATATTCAGATATTTTTCAACTCAGTGTAGAAAGTCTCAAATATACCACCTTTGAGTTTAATTCTCAAATATTTGGCCTCCATAAAAGTTATATTTTATTTGCTTAGGACACAGATATTTTAAAGTTAACATTTTCTTTTTCATTAGCAATTCCCCAAAATAAATCACAATAAACCACCTGCCGTTAGAACAAGGTCATTTGGATTAATCAGATTTAAATGGGAAACAGTTGAGACACATCTTGTGAATTGTGAAGAGGCTTTGTAATCAAGATGTAAACACCTAATTCTATAGAACTTCTTAAAAATACCAGAAATCATTATTTTGATTTCCTCCTTTTCAATATCCTCATCAAGATGCAAATACATGGTACTTAGTATTTCCCAATTATAATTTATTAATCAAGTATTAAGTAACAACTGCATCTTAGGAGTTTGCAGGTAGTTACTCGTCAGTCTTGGTTCTGCAATGCTCAAAGTAAAAGGGGGAGCAATTGTGGATGCAAGGATTATCTCAAGTTTGCTTCCACATGTTCAAGATATAAAGCCTTCCTGGGAGAGCAAGAAAGAATGTCAGTTCATGAAAAGCTAGAACAGGGCAAGATGTTAAGAATTCATTCTTCATCTACAGGGAAAATGAGGGCAGACATATGCTATTTGTTTTTCTACAGGCACGAGTGTGTTTCATAAAGCACTACTTGTGAAAGACTTTTTCCCACCAAAATATTCCTAGGAGTAAGAGATTGAGCTAGGTTTATGGATACAGCCCAAAGCTGTCTTCCATGAATGGTTAATGGGTGCAAAAATATAGTTATTTAGATAGAATGGCTGAATGGGAACATTTTTTACAAATATTGTTTATTATTTAAAACATTCCAATGTCATTCAACCATATAGCATATCCATATTTCTTTTAATAAAATAGTTTTAAATTATTTGATTTATTTGCTGTTAGGTAAAAATGATTTTCCACAAAGACTTGTGTTTGCCCCATGGCTTTGAGAACCCACCTTGGAATATCAATCCATATGGGGTGTGCATTTTCCAGTTTCTGATAATACCCCTCTTATTACCTCAAATAGCAATAACCAAGATTTATTGAATGTTAATATGTTCCAGAGACTGTTCCAAACCCATTAAATATATTAATTTATCTCACCCTAGGAGGGATAGATAAGATTATTAAATTTTTATTTATTTCGTGGGTATGGAGAATTATCCTTATATAATTGAAATTTGCACAAGTACTCTGTGATGATGGGATATCTTAAGGATTTTTGTTTTCATGTTTGTCAGTTTTGGCCTTGGCCCTATCCTAACAAAAAAGAGTTTGTGCTGTTTAAAGCATTCAAATTGTCCAATATTGGCTGGGCACAATGGTTCATGCCTGTAATACGAGCACTTTGGGAGGCCGAGGCTAAAGGATCCTTTGAGGCCAGGAGTTCGAGGCTGCAGTGAGCTATGATCTTGCCATTGCACTCCAGCCTGGATGACAGAGCGAGACCCTGTCTCTAAAAAAATAAATAAATAAAAATAAAAAACAAATTGCTGAATACTGGCAAAAATTCTGTAATTGATATATGTATAAATTAAACCTTGTGTGACAATTTTGAGTTAAGATTTCTTATCAATTTTATATCTTCTGATTTTTACTAAAAAGTTAATTGCTGTTACTCATATATAAATCATTTGACTAGATATAAATTTAGTAACTAAATACTGACATTTGGTGAATTTCTGCCTCTTTATTGCTTTGTAATGGTGCTGTTTTATTTTTTAGATTTTGGGTCAAGTGGATTGGATGGGAAAGGTTGGAGACAATTTAAATTTAATGTGGGTGAAATTATGTTCTATAACTGAGGTCCACCACAGCAAGAAGTGCACATCTAATCAGTTTTACAGTACATGGCAAAAACTTTGCTACATAAAAGCACTAATTTGCTTGCCTACTGCAGGTTTAGTCCAGTTCTTTATTTAGGGGCAATGGCTATATATGCCCTGCTAAGCAGAAAAGTGGCTTTCTTGCTAATTGAACCTTTTAAAAGTATCCTTAAGAGACAATAAATGAGTAGTTTGATTGATCACTTTTGTATTTAAGTAAAAAATATTTCATAAGACTGATTTAATATAGCAAAATTCTGAGTTGAGGTCGTACATTATAACAGAGAGTATGCCAAAGAAAGTAATGGTTTGTAACCTAAATGAATACTTTCATTCCCTTAAATTCATTAAAATGCATCATATACTTTCATTTTGATTTGAATACTTAACATCAACTATTGTTTCAGTTTTAATATCCACAAACATCTTTATAAAGCCCTGAAAATTTAATTATGATATTAATGTCAAATTTTGCACTGGAACAGAGTCCAATGTGAGTTTTTGATAGGGTCATGCCAGATCCGAATATGTCTTTCATTGATTTTAATGGGTTTATTATAATGATGAATTTATTTATATATAATGATATATATTTATGTGGTAGCAGTGATATTTTGATACATGCATACAATGTGTAATGATCAAATCAAGGCAATTAGGATATCCATCAACTCAAACATTCATCATTTCTTTGTGTTGAGAACATTTCAAATCTTCTTTTCTAGCTATTTTGAAATATACAATAAATTATTGTTAACTATAGTCACTCTATTGTGCTATTGAACACTAGACCGAATCCTTCTATCTGACTGCATGTTCATACCCATTAACCAATCTCTCTTCATCTTCCAGCCCCTTCCCAGCTTCTGGTAACCATCATTCTACTCTCTACCTCCACAAGATTGACGTTTTTAAGTCTTACCTGAGTGAGAACATGCAATATTTGTCTTTCTGTACCTGGCTTATTTCACTTAACATAATGACCACCAGTTTCATCCATGTTGCTGAAAAGGACGGAATTTCATTCTTTTTATGGCTGAAGAGCCTTCTGTTGTGTATATATACCACATTTTCTTTATCCATGCTTCTGCTGATGGACACTTAGGTTGACTCCACATCTTGGCTATTATGAATAGTGCTAGAATAAACATGGGGATTCAGGTATTGCTTTGATATACTGATTTCCTTTCCTTTGGATAAATTCCCAGTAGTGAGATTGCTGGATCGTATGGTAGTTCAATTTTTAGTTCTTTAAAGATACCGCTATACTGTTTTACATAATGGCTCTGCTAATAAGTTTTCTCACCTACAATGTATAAGAGTTTCCTACTTCTGCAACACTGATGAATTTTAAAGGGATATTCAGAATATTGAGATGTTAAATAAGGATTTTGTATTGAGGATTCAGTAATAGGATCTGGCACAGAGTAAGTGATAAACTTACCAAGTTCTAGGTAATGTTTGAGGCATTGGAAATTCTGAAGTGAACAAACAGGCAAGATTTCCTGATCTCCTGAAGCTTCATTCTGGTTTAGAGAGACAGATGATAAACCAAAAAGTAAAACATATCATATGTTAAATGTTGTAAACGTGATACATAAAATAAGCCAAGAAAGAGGATATGGAGCTTTGGGAGTGGTGGAGTTTGAAATTTTGAATAGAGTGTTTAGGAATGGCCTCTGAGAATTTGCCATTTTAGCAAAGACCTGAAGCGGATGAATGATTTTTGCAAATATCTGTGGGAAGAGCATTTCTGGCATGAGGAACAGCAAATGAAAATGTTCATTAGTGAAAGTTGTGCAGCATATTCCAGCAATAGCACTCAGGTTTATGTGTTAAAAACAGTGTGTGGGAAAGAGGTGAAGATAGATTAAATGAGACATGATGGTGTCTCAGATTATTATGGAGAGAAGTATAGGATTTGGGATATATTTAGGAAGAGAATACTGGAAAGATTTGCTTATTAATTGGACATGGGATGTGAGGTGTGACAGAAAGAGTCAAGCATGAATAAGGTGCTTGGCTTAAGTCATCAGATAGCTGAAGCTGC
This sequence comes from Indri indri, assembly GCA_004363605.1. Classification (NCBI taxonomy): domain Eukaryota; kingdom Metazoa; phylum Chordata; class Mammalia; order Primates; family Indriidae; genus Indri; species Indri indri. The sequence continues at coordinate 28,494 of RJWJ010004146.1, read as the reverse complement.
CACTTACCGAGATAGAAAGCTTGCAGGAGAAGATTTCTAGAGGGGTACTATGTGAGAAAGCTCTGATTGGCCTGTAGGACTTTGCCGGGAAAGAATAAGGTTGTGAAAATAAAGATGTTTTAGGCAAAGGGATCATTATGTGCAATGACGCTGAACCTTGAAATACTTTAATTATTTGGGAAATGGTGAGACATTCAGTGTGGTATAAGCATGGTGTACATTAGGGGTTGGCAGAGTATGGCTCACGGGCGAAATCCCACCCATTTTGTAAGGCCCGTGAGCTATACCAAGTGGTTGAAAAAAACAAAAGGAGAATAGTATTTTGTGGCATGTGCAAATATATGAAATTCCCATTTCAGTGTCCATAAAGAAAGTTCGATTAGTACAGAGCCATGCTCCTTCGTTTACATATTGTCTGTGGCTTCTTTTGCACTAAAATGGCTGAGTTCTGTAGTTCAGACCTGCAAAGGTGAATATGTTTACTACCTGGTTTTTTACAGAAAAAGTTTTCTGACCCTTGGTGTACATACAGGGAGGAGTAGGAGTTAAAATGGAGTGATTTGGGGGGTGGGGCACAGACTGTGAAGTACCTCGTATGTCTCTCTAAGAAGTTGGGACTTGATTATGTACGTAATAGAAAGCCATCGGAGGTGAATATCTTCCTAAAATATCACAAATAATACAGAAGAAAATCCTAGCTCAACCAAATTTCCAGATGGAGAAATAAACACTGAGAGATCAAGTAATTTTCCCAGATCTTTTTAGCACTTCAGTGTGACAACCAACAAAGACTCTAGTGACTCAGCTCTTAGAATCATTGTTTTGCTCCTGCTCCTCATGATCTGCTGCGGAACTTCTCCACATAAGGAACTTGCTCCAAAAATCTCATTGAATACTTATGTCTGCTGTAGCATGTCAAGAGAAAGAATTACTTGGATTTTAATGTTTTAACCTAACCTATATATTTATTTCATAATCAATAAGAGGTATTTAAGTAAAGAAACTTCATAAACTTTGAATAGAATGAAAATAAAAATTTAGCAGTTATTTTAGTAAATTTTGACCCTGGGCAAAGCTGAATTAGGCTGAAATTTGGAACTTCTGCCTTTTCTTTTTGGAATGTTTTCATTTGACTCATACTCCCTTTATCTCACCCTATTTCTCTTAAGCAATGGAAAGGAAAGTGTTAGCAACTGCAATACATTCTCTCATTATTGTCGTGGATTCTTAAAATTAATGATTGAGGAAAGATCACTAATTCTAGATACTATTGAATGGAAGAGATATTATGGGTTGACAAATTATCCCAGGGAGTGAGGCCAAGGAGAAGCATTAGGCAAGAGTCTGTTATTGCTGGTACTGTGATTAAAAAGTACGTTTGAGCTGGAAAATGCAATCATGTGTAGAAGGACTCGGGCAGGGGGGCAAGTGTAAATGGAAACAGGGATATCATGGCAAACAGAGTTGGGACATGATCCCATGGAGAAAAGCAGTAAGGGCAAGAGAATGATAACTCTTAGCTCTCTCTCAAGCAGGAGAATCATACTCTTAGCTTTCTCTTTCAAGTCTGGTGATGACTAACGGTAGGTTCTTGGAGAAACCTTGATTTGTCTTCTTTAAAGAAGAGGGATTGGATTCCACTTAGGTAATTTGAGAAAAGATGTGACACAGTATTTCCTGATGAATCATCTTACTGACAGCTGACTACAGCTATCATTCGATTCATTATTTACAGACTGTTTTGCCATTCCGGTTATTTTTTAGTTGACCTGAGAGGAATACTATGAATGAATCTTATAGGGCAGAGAATGCCAAACAGCAGAGCTTCAGCATTCTCTGTGGGCTTGAAAGTCTTGGTGACACATTGCTGTAACAGCTATCTGGGTATGATGGAAAGCAGATTGCTACCGTTCGCTAAGTATATTAGAGCTTGATTTGTCCCTCTGAATATATCAAATGTGAATGTGGATGGAATGTATTTTTAAAAATGCTAAAATGGAACCCAATGATCCAATGTTACCAGTAAGTCCCTTCTGGAGGTGCACAAAAGATGTTTATAGGAAGCATTACGGTTCCCTCAGATGAGCTGTTTTCGAAGTGAAATATACCCATTTGACAGCTTCATAAGATACATGATATTTTTCATTGTAGACTGTTTTCCCAACTTGCGCAAATCCCATACAAGTGAAACGGCAGCAACATATGTGGTAGCCTGATCAGCAATGGCCCTGCCACACCAGATGTTCTGTGGAAATTTTAGGAAATGGCTTTGGGGTACTGAATCAGTCAGAAATAGTTTGTCGTGAAGAAAAAGTTTCGTTAACCCAAACAGCGACACCAGAGGGAGCTCTCTTCTAAGAGGCTGGCCATAGAAATCACTTTGAGAGGGTAATAAAGCTGTAAGTAAATGAACTAATTGAATATTCTGTTGGAGCACCATAATCACGGACAATACTTGGAAATGGTTTGTACTTTTACCAAGTAAGGATTATTGGATAGTCTAGTTACTACTGAATCTGATATTTTTAAAAGCTAGTGGCCATGAGTCTTCAAAGGCTAGGTTGGGAAGGTACACTTACAGAAACACTATACTGATCCTAAATTATCGCAGGCTGCCACGGGGCAATGAGAATTTTATCACTGTTTTCTAATGAACCATGTTTCACAAATATAAAGTGACTTTGTCTTCCTTTTGTAATTGGTTTGGATAGGACAGAGGATAAACACACTGTGTCGTATCTATGGGTGGTACAGGGGTGATATTAAAAAATAATGCATGGAAACCTGTGTCTGTAAATACCTGTACACTTGTTATGGAGATATGGTTATATTAAAAATCATATTGATTCTAGAATATCTTGAACAGTAGCCTCTATGTTATTGGAAATGTGTGGTATATAGGAAAATATTTCTGGTAGAAAGGAACAGAGAATGACACTATAATTTTAGCTAATTTCATGGTGTATTAAATGTTATTTTAATATTTCTGTCACAGATATATAGTGTAACAAATGGCTTGTTAACTGATAGAATTATACAATGATTAGAAAATATTTAGGGAGGTTAATTTGGAGACCATAGGTGATATGTGTGGATACCAGAAATAAAAAGTGAATTTGGCCTTGTTTTAGAAATAATTATATGCACAATTAAATGCCACCATAAACACATCTAAATGGTTCAAATAACTATAGATAATAGAGGAAAAAGAGTAATCAAACTTGTAAGAGAACATCAAAAGACTCGTGAGGAAGACATATTTACAATTAACATGCTTTGTATAGGAAATTTCTACTACTCATTGAATGTTTCAAATCCTGGTAGTTGTCAGGTTGTTAGTAGACTTATTCTTCAGTATGAAATATTGCAAGACAAATAATGAAAACATACCTGAGAAATATGTATCAAGGAGTTATTGACTAAGGTCAGAGTGTGGACTAGAAAGAAAAATGTTAGCCACAGACCTACAAGTCATTTTCTCCCCCTGCTGTGGAATGCCCCTGGAAAGGAAGATCCATCAGAAACTCTTGTAAACATTCTGAAGAAAGATCTCCTGCTGTTTGCTAGTGGGAGAATTCTTATGTATGAAGTACTTTAGCGCATGTATCTGATCTGTCAGGGATTGCTTATGTTAAATAAACCTGGAAATGTGTGAATTTATGGGGCACGGCTACCTTGAAAATATCACACCTTTTATATCTGAGTATGAAATGGAGATGTTTTATGACAAAGATAGCTCCCTTTTATGTAAGCAATGCTCCTGCATGCAACAGTGAGAGCTCATATGTTAAATCTAGACCAGGGCAGCACTGTATGCATCACAAATGGACCTAAAAGTGACATTGGCTATCCCAGATTTTCCATCTTTCTTTTTTTTTTGTCTCATGATTTTCTTTCTCCTTCAAATTATTAGTATGATTTGATTCTGGGTAAGATCTCTGATCCTTGTGAATCTGATTTGACAATCCACCCCATTATTTGTTTCAAGCTCTATCCCTCAGTGTCCAAGATGTGTTATTATAACCCTTTAAATTGGCATCCTAGGTTTTTCTAGATCAGGACCTTTCCTCTCTCCTCTACACCAAAAGGAAAACTTGCCTGTCCCTTGGTCCAAGTTCTCTAGACCTTGCTCTGAACTCATAAACTGATCATTAATAATATACACTTAGTATGCCCTGGCCAAATAAATTGATCTGAAGTCACATGTCTTAATACAGAACTACAGTGACAGGATATGTCATTTTCTGGTTGTCTTCAAATGGAGGGGACCTCTTTTTCCTTTTGAACCATCCATGTGACTTTTTAAATGCACCTCTTGGTACATTCAGTCTTGAAGTAAAATTGTTTGAAAATATTTCTTATTTCTACAATTAGGACAGAAATGTATATCACTATTTTCTAAATCTCCCGCAGTGTTTAGCAGAATATATTTTCTCTAAAGGCACTCTCATGAGTATTTGACAAATTAAATTGAATAGACAGATAAGGCCTTTTGGTTTTTCTCAAAGCAGGGGAGATTGTAATGATAACAGTATTAGCATAAATAAACACATTCTCTTCTAATTTATTTTCTAAGATTCCATCTTAGAAGAAGAGATAACACATCTCTCCTCTTTTATATTTCCTTCATTGTGAGGAAAAAGACAAAGCTTCCTTCCTTTATTTTTCTTTTTGATGGAGGTAAGAAGCAACTTCAAGGAATTTTTTTTCTATCTGTCCAACAGGTTTCAGAAAATTCCTAAATTTGCCAGTTACCAAAAATATGGGGTAAAGGAGAAATTAAGGAATTAGAGAAATTAGGAAACCCATTATGTATTACTGATTGGATGAATCAGTATCTGAGGCTTAATGAAAAGTTTCTGAAAAGGCAACAATGGGGAAAATTATTATTAGAGAAACTTGTAATTTGTTTATTCCTAAAAACATATTCACATTAAGGTTCAATTAAGATCAAAATTGTTTTGATTTATAGTTCATGAAACCTAACAGATGGTCAGTGGTTTCTGTTGAGGTGAGGGAACTATAGTTCACAAATGAGGATTTTGATGGTATTTAGATACTTGGAAGCTTTGAGGGCACCTCCTTTCACAACCATCCTTACCTTCACCCGTCCATTCATGTGCAAGAAACCAAGTCTGTGCCCACCGCTTGAGGACCAATGGGTGTGGGAAGTTCAGAGGTCGGGACCTTTGTGAGTTTAGGTTGTCACATAAAATCCTCAGAGGAAACAATCAATCTCTAGTACTTTCTTGTGTTCAGCTTTATCTTGCAATTAGGCATGGGATGGGGATCTTTTGGTATTTTATCTATTCATGCAAGCAGATAGACAAGTGCGAGATAGGGGGCGTGTGGTGGGTTGGGTGAAGGAAATAATTATGCCAATTGTGGATCTTCTTCACTCTCTCACCTGAAACTCTTAATAAAACTCTACAAGTGTAAAACAACTTTGTCAGGAAAATAATTTATCATATGTAGCCTTAAGCACCTGGGATGAAAAACTTTTCCCTTTTTTCCATAAGAACTTAATCTTTGTGAAATAGATATTGTACATCTTCATTAAATAGGGATGTTGGTGTGTACTGTAGTTTAAATGAACTATCTTTTCACTGGCTATTTCATTAGCCACAAAGAAGATTGTCAGTATTTTCTCCATTTGGATACAATATCAATGTTATTTATTTAATATGTTTTTTTTCAAGTCCCAGAAAAAATTTCCTAATGTGTTGATTTCTTTTGTCAACATATCTCAGATCAGGATATTTTCCTTTCTTTAGAAAATGACTTTTTTTGTTGGAATTAGTTCTAGGAGGCTAATCAAAGTTTAATATGAAATGTTAGTTTTTATTCTTGCATTTGGTTTTTCAATACTATTGTTTCATACTCAAAAAGCCTTAAAATTTGGTCTCAGAGCAGTGTTGTAATAAAAAACCCTATAACCAAAAAATAATTTCATAAAAACTCAAGTTTTTTCCTTGTATTTCTCAAATACCATGAAAAACAATAAAAATTTTATTCATGCCAGTAACAACTCTTATATTTTCTTTCACTTTTTTCATGCAAAACGGTTGCTTTTGACCAGGATAGCCTCAGCATTTCCTTCAGTTTGACCAAACGTTTAAATGAACTTCTTCCAACCTCTAGGCCACTGACCTCTCTTTCTCTTTACTTTAGAAAACTTGTAATTATAAATTCTTTCTCTGTTCCTTTGATGTAAGTCTTTGTAAAAAGCCTCTTGCTAGTCTTATAATCCAGTACTGCCTTTCACAAAGACCTAGAGCCCTCTCTTTGATTATCTTCAAGGAAGATAGCACTCATCTCCCAGTTTTTGTTGGAGAGTAGGAGTCTACCTTAGGTGGGCATCTTGCTTAGAGTTGTAAAACTACCTCCTGTTGTGAAGGTATGAGCATGTTTACTTTTTCTATGAGTAAAGCCAATTAGCAAACACAGATGGTCTAAGAACCTTCCATCACAGCATTTAAAAACTTGCCAGCTTTTTGTTTCAGCAGAGTTGAGTTCGCACTGAGTTCAGGCCTTTCTCTCATATTGCAATATTCTTTTTTTTAGATTTTATTTTTAATTGACAAATAATAATTGTATATATTCATGGAGTAAAAAGTGTTATTTCCAATACGTGTATACATTGTGGAATGATTAAATCTGATTAATTAGCATATCCATCACCTTAAATATTTATCACTTCTTTGTGGTGAGAACATCTAAAATCCTCACTTTTAGTTATTTTGGAATATAAAATATATTGTTACTAACTATAGTCACCTTGCTGTGCCATAGAACATCAGACCTTATCGCTCCTGTCTAACTGTAACTTTGTACCCACTGACCAGCATCTCCTTTTCCCCATCCACCCTCACCCCAAACCCCCATCCTCTGGTAATCACCACTCTACTCTCTACCTCTGTGAGTTCAACTTTTTTAGATTTCACGTATAAGTGAGATTATATGGTATTTATTTCTCTGTGCCTGGCTTATTTCCCTTAATAAAATGTCCTCTAGGTCTATTTATGTTTTTCCAGATGACAGAATTTCCTGGGTTTTTTTTAAAGGCTAAATAGTATTCCACTGTATATATGAGATAGATTTTTAAAATCTGTTCATCCATCAGTGGACACTTAGGTGTTTCCAAACCTTGGCTATTGTGAATAATGCTGCAGTGAACATGGGAGAGCAGGCATCCCTTGAACATACTGATTTCATTTTCTTTGGGTATGTGCATAGCAGTGGGATTGTGGGATGATATGGTAATTCTTTTTTTGGTTTTTTTAGGAGCCTCCATACTAGTTTCCAAAATATCCGTACTGCAATTATCTTGCAATACAGTTTTCCTTGACTGTTTAACTTTGTCCAGTGGAATTTTTGCTTCGATATTTTCATTATTTACTCTCTCCAAGTTCTCCTGAATTCCCTGGAAAACTTTTCCCAAGCCACAGACTTCTACCTCCTCTTCCTATTTTTTTTTTTTTTTTAACTAAAAAACCCCTTAAGAACCATTCTGGATCTTCCACATAGACCAGGATGGGAAAGACAGAATGTGCTAATCTTGAATTTTCTTTAGTGGGCAAGGGAGTGAAGGGCTGGAAACACTGAAGCATTAATAATTAACTTTTTGCCTTCATATATGTTGTAATACTGTCAACATAATGAAACTCTTTTCATAGGATTGCTTCATATATTAGCTCACACTTGAAGGAAAGATCATTTTCCAATAATCTTCCAGAACTTAATAGCTGGTGACACCAAGAATTTGCTCACTGGTTTTCTTGTCTGCAGTCTCACTAAATCAGTCTCTTCTTAAAAGCAAGCAAAACAAAACAACAGAAGACTTATTTAAATAACACATTCATAAGCTTGCTTTTAGATCAGAAGTTTTCAATGGTTCTATTTCACATTCTATTACAACCACATTTTTCTGCGTGTTTTTTAATCCCCTCTCTACATTCCGGCTACATTGCTAGCTCTAAAATTCATTTTCTTCAGACTTGTTTCTTTACAGTTTCCTGAATGTGCCTTATAAATTCATTCCTCCACATTTTTAATAATAGTGTTCTTTTGCCCTGGAATGCCGTCTTCTCTCTTGCTTATTCCCAACGACTCCATGGAGAATGCAGGCTTTAGCAGCTTCTTGAAATCTTCCCTGGCAACCTTAGTACTCTTTGAACCCTTTCTTTAAGTACTTAGACATTTACATGAAGTTATATAAAATATTTTATTTAATTAGTTCATTGTTTTATCTCATTGTTGCAAATAATTTGGTTTGCAAGAGTGAGTTTTCCAAATGATGAAAGCACTGAAACTTCTTTATATAATTTTGTATGAAATATTTGTCAAGTATTTCAAGCATCTCTGACTAATTAAAGAACACAGAACATACTTAAAAGCTATTGATGATCTGGAATCATTATGAATATCAACTGTTATATTATGCTGTGATACAGGATAGTCGTTTCTCAGTATTCATGGGGGATTGGTTCCAGGACCCCTCGTGGATACCAAAATCCGAAGTTGCTCAAGTCCCTTATAGAATGTGGCATAGTATTTGCTTGTAACTTAGATATATACTCCCATATGCTTTAAATCATCTCTAGATTACTTATAATACCTAGTACAATGTGAATGCTATGTAAATAGTTGTTATACTTTATATTTTTAAAAAATTGTATATTTATATTATTGTATTGTCATTTTTGATTATTTTTGTTTCCTAAATATTTTTGACTTACGGTTGGTTGAATCCACAGATGTGGAGTCCATGAATATAGAGGGCCGACTGTGTATACCAAGGTATACACAGGTATCTATATACAAGGTATGTAAAGCTGTTTGCTGTATGCAAACATTCTCCTGTCTGAGTTCACATTTGCTTCAGTTTTTTTTCTTGATAATAGGCATTCAGGTGTCACCTTTTCCTTCATGACCCATATTTCTGCCTCTATCATAAATTGTATTTTTCAATCTGTTTATCCTTTTGGTTGAAATGGACCCTCCTGATTGGTAGTAAGTCTGTTGCAGAGCAATCAAGACAGCACAGCATCTTAATTTCTAGGGGATTGAGCATTTCCTAACCCTGGGAGTGTCCTTTTGTGCCATTGTGACAACCATATAGGACAGTTGAGTGGATGTAAGAATATTTGGTTTATTGACATCAACCAACTTGTATATTTTTGAGAATTTTGTTCTACTTTCCTGATCTCCAATTGGATCTGAACTTACTGTAAGTTTAATAATATAATATTTCGTGTCTTCCTTTCTTCAGTGTGACAGGAAAATAAAAATATCTTTTGAACACTTACCATACAACAGGTACATTCTAGGTGGTATGTAATAATGTTTCATATCTGCCTTCCATTGTAGAAGGATTCTCATATATTACCAACTTAAGCCTCATAATTAGACTACAAGGTGATTTCTGAGACAGTCATTTTACAGATCAATAAAAGAAAATTTAGAAGAAGTTAAGCTGCTGGTAAGTGGGTTTCAAACTCAAGTCTTCTGACCTCTAACTCCAGTGTAACCTTCACTACTGCTTAACCCTCTGAGTGAGTCACTGTACTAGATTTCAAAAAACTTGTTGCCTACTCAGAATGAATACAATGAGCTTGAAATAACTATGTAATTAGAACGTGATAAGTGCTCTGTGGTAGTGTAGCAGTGTGGTGGAAATTCAAAGGGTCTGAGTGTGTGTGTATGTGTCTCTGAGTGCTTGCCCAAATCAAAACAAGAAGATCATTGACATTTGTGAGAAAGATGTATCTTATGAAATAGGTCTTGATATGTATATTAGTTGGAAAATAGAGATGGGATGGAATAAGATGACAAAGAAAGCCATAGGGTTGGGGAACAAAGAGTTGTGTGGTTTGACTGATACAAAGTGCACATAGAGGGTTTGTGGGGGATAAATGGGGATGGATTTGTGGTCTATGTCAAGGAGGGCCTTGAATACTATGCTGAAGATTGTATCCTTAAACTGGGTTTCCATTTATGGGGAACTTGGTTTGCTTGTGAGAGCAAGTTAGATATGATGTTATAATAAATTTATTTTTCCCCTTGGTTGAGAAAATGTTGGGATCAATATGTAAGCTTTTTGAATAAAAGGCTGATATTGATTACATTGCTCTTGATTATGATGTTCCAGGCAGTATTTGTTTATATACCCTTGTGTGGAGAGTTTGGAACGTCTTGATGTTTGTGTGATCCAAAGCTCTTGCATCCACTCCAGATATACATTCTTTAAAATAGTCACGGGAGAAGAGTTCAGTCATGCTATAAAGACCCCCCACTGGGATTTTAATTAAAGATAATGTATTCATGCACAAAAAGAACATTATTAGAATTTATTAATAACACAATTTAAACTTTATAGGGAGAATTTTATAATTTTCAGTAACCTGTCTTAATATGAAGTTTATACTATTTTCACTTTCTTTTTTTACATGAAGCTTTGGTAAAGCTCTTTTCTTTTTCTAAACAGCGATTGTGTTGACCAACTGATTACTTTAAAAACTTGTCTCTTTAAGACAAGTCATTAAAATCAGCTTCTCTGATTGACTGGCTGCTCTGTTGATCAGTTAACACAGGTAAAATGAACTCTTTATCCCTCGTAAGAAGAAAAATCTGTAATATCTAAAATATAACCAAGCCTTCTTTTTCTTCCTCTCCATTTCAATGGGTACTCTTGGTTTTTGTCTTTGCCTTATCTTCCCATAAAACTCAGGATTAAGCAATTTCTAGCGAAGAAGCAAAAGAAAAATCATCCCATCCCTCAAAGCATTCAAGTAAAGACTGGGAATAAGATGAAGTATAGGTCCAGGATACTGGAGAAGAACCAATTTGGGATTGCAAAAAACAGCCAATGTGATAGTAAGCATTTTTGTGCTTATATTGAGTTCAAGCTGAAAAGATGCTGTCAAAATATTTAGATATAGTTTTTTTTAAAGAAAAATATAAGATACTGAAGATTTTATACTTATTTTCTTGCATTGAATAAAAAACTCAGAAATATATAAGTGGAGCCTGTTGAACTAAAAATAAAATCTGAAACATTTTATTTCATAATCAAGTTTCCCAATTGGAATAAACCTTTTAAAGATCAAATATTCCTTTTGAATGTGATTGGGTCTAGTTCTATTGGTGTCTACTGTTTCTGGGCATTAAATGGTACTACCAAGAAGCTTAAATTTTCTATAAATCATTTTGAATTTTGAGCCATGGCTTTTAGTTTTTCTATGAGCTTAAATCAGAAAATGTACCATATGCCTGTATAGTGCCGTCTATCCCTATTTAAGAAGATTCATGGAAAAGCTATTATATCTTACCATTATAGCCAGAAGCACCATGTTTGCATTATTTACAAAAGAGAAATTATATCCATATCATGATATAAATTCTTAGTATAATTTTATTAGTTTGTTACTTTCCAAAATATAGTTTTTCTTGAAAGTAAAGACTTTTTACCTTAAGTTTTGTATCTGTTATAAATATTCAGTAAAATATGTGTCTGCATTTAAACATCCTCTAGTTTGTTGCAAAGATCATAAAATGACATTACTGAATATTATATGCCATCTACTCAATGATGATCTCAAATTTGTGTACTCACACTGAATTACTTTTCTGAGCTCCAGATTCACACATCCAAATTTCTTATTTGATGTCTTCACTAGAAGGTCTAATAGGTATTTCAAACTTAATGTTTCCAAATAGAAGTAGAGAACTCCCTAGGCTCTCCCACCCCAATCCCAAATCTAATTTCTTCCAAGCCACTATATCTCAATAAATTATACCAATTGTACAATCAAAAAAAGAAAAAAAAATGAAGTCATTCATTCTTAACTGTTCTCTTTTTCTCATACTTGTGTATAATGTGTCAGTGAGCTCTTCCCATGTCCCCAGGTAACTATATTCTAAAGCTGATCACTTTTCTTTATTTACTTTGTTACAACCTAATCCGAACAACTATAATTTTCCCCTGAGTTCTGCATTAGCTCCTTGACTAACCTTTCTGACTGCTATCCTTTCTTTAACAGCCTAACTTACACACAGCTAGCAAAGTAAACTTTCAAATCATTAGATGGCATTACTCTTTTGCTTAAAACTTCCAATGGCTTCCAACGTACATGAAGTCCATTTTTTAAACTATTCTTAATATATGAGGCCTGTGTCAAAGAATGCTAGCACTTACCAATATTCTAGTTTTTTTCTTTTCTTCTTGGGCACACAGATAAATTATATTCCCCATCCTCTCTACCCTCCTTGCGGAGATGGACCAAGTTTGGGAAATGTAGGCAGAAGTAGTGGACATCACTTCCAGGCCTGGCCTCTAAAACTCTCCCAGCTGGTATCCTCTTGTCTCCCTTCTTATTGTGTGGCTAAGTTGGAAGGTGTGTGTTAAAGAAGATATTCCCACAAGATGACAGGAGGGTGGCTTTTCATTGCCTCCATGGAGGAATGTCTCCACCCCAGCGGATTCTTATTCGAATGTGACATGTGTAAGAAATAAAGCTTTGCTTTGTCAAACTACATTTTTAGGTCCTACATGATTAAGCCTCTGTCCATCTCTCCAACCTTAACTGTTTACACTCTCCTCTTTCTCACTAGGCCCCAGTTACTCTGGATTTCTTTCTACCCATGAATTCATACAAATCAGAACCGTTGCACTTGTGTATCTTTGCTTGGATTGATCTTTTCCCCAGATGAAAGCATGACTACTTCCTTCACTTCAATCAGATATCAATTTAAATGCCATTACTTCAAAGAGGCCTTCCCTGACTCAATTTAAGATTCTCCCACCCACTGGTCACTTTCTACAACATTATATTAAGACATCATCTTCTCAGCAATTAGCAGTACCTGAAATTGTCTTACTGTGTTATGTTTTTGCCCGTCTTTATCAGCTCAGTAAGAAGAGGGATCCTTCCTGTTCACTGATATAGCCTAAAACAGTGCTTGACGTGTAGTGGGCACTCAATACATATTTGTTAGCAGTCTTACTATGCACATAGGTATGCTATTTAAAGATAAGAAATGCATCCTATAGCTCAATTATATAGAGAGCATATATCTCATATAAACCTTAATATTTCTCAAATAATGTCTCACCAAATCGCATATAAATAAGGTATTATAAAAAGGTATAGAATTTGGAGGCAGAAAGACACAATTCAAATTTTGAATCTATTATGTGATTCTAAGAACATATTCTTTCTGAGGCCCTGTTTATGTAATTTCTACAATGGAAATACAATAGTATATGCCTTATTCTTATGGCAATCTCATGAGATACAATGTTTGTGAATAAACAATATAAACTGTATAGAGTTTGGTATTATGTAAGAGTTAAAGCAACAAGGCTGTTTTTAAACATGTACAAAATACTTTGTAGACAGCTCATATGCCTAAATACTTTGTGGGTAGACAATGCTGATAAATGGTATATATATTAATTAGAAACATTACATATTATTAAAATACAAAGTTCTCTGAGATGCATAACATTCTCTCTTGGTCATCATAGTTTCTCAGGACTTCAAAATAAATTTCTTTCCATTCAACATGTAATTCTATAGCTAAAATTTTTCTTTAACACAATGCTATTCTTGTCTGGTGAGGGTGAATTAAGCAAATGTCAATATTATGTATGAAAACTTGAATTTTTGTTCTCACAGAAATATGAAGTATCTCTTCAGTGGCTCTATTTAACATTGTTCTGACACACCCAGGCTCCAATTGTCCTTTATTGGCCTAAAATATCATCTCCCCAAACTTACCAAACTGGGAACAAACAGTGTTGTAGGAACAAATATTTATTGTTCATAAGCAAGTTTTGCAATCAAACTATTATCTGTATGCAGTTTCCCCAGGAGACAACATATATTACAACAAATAGAAGATGCAATGCTTATGAAATTCCTATGAGAAATAGTCCTTGGAAATTAAGCTTGGTTGCTGTATAATATTGCTATTGGAAAAGAGGAAGACTTGGCCCTTGCACCTACCTCAGTGTGGAGATGAGTTATGATTGGTTATTACAACCACCCCTAGTTCTGCTCCAGAGTGTGTAATAAAGCTGCCAGAGTATCTCTCACCTTTTAAGGGGTTCCCCTGGTTGTACCAAGGTAGTAGGTTGTAGGCACTCTTCTCTATGTCTAGCCCCATCAAAACCAAGGGGCCATGCCAGCTCAGAGTTAGGACTAGAGGGGTCCTAGCTTGCTCAGAATTTTACCTTTTCAGTAGAGGGTTGAAATGCAATGTGACATATATCACAATTGAATTTTTTAAAGCATTGCCCTCAGGGAAGGAGTACAGGAGAGAGTAGAATATTTCGTTGACTAGTTTCTGTCTCCTGGTGTGTTGAAACATCCATCTATTGCTTATTAAAAATAATCAAAATAGGCCTATCCCTGAGAATAGATCGCCTCTGAGTTTGACCAGGCCCTAAAACAAAGTAGTTAAATGTCATCATGCAAGTTTTCACAAAGCAGGTGTTAGCAGCTTTGTCTTACTCTGTAATACTAGCAAAAAGAAACTTTCTTGATTTTTGTTAATGAAATCTACAAATCAAGGAACATTTGAATGGAGACCTAGGAGAGCACTTCTATTACTGTTTTATGATTCTTTTTTAGGAGAACATAAAGGAACCTGAGAGATTTTGTGTCAGGATGGAATTGAAATGCATTATTGCTTACCAATAAAAATATACAGGAGGTTTTTTCATAAATTGGATTCCAGCTAACCTAATACCCTATTAAAGGACTTTTACCTTATGGATGTGTATTATTAGCAAACTTTATAGTACTAAGTATATTGCATTAATATATCTAGTGGGGCCTGATCTAGCTTTTGAAAATTGTGCTTAATTAAACACTAGTGCCTCATTGAACATGCTTACCCTGGAATGAGGAACAGAAGATGATCAGAGGAGCCATTGCTGTGGATATGATATAGATTAGATATAAACACTTGTTTATGCTTAATTTTGAGCAAAGAAAACACCACCATGGCTAATTTGACCTTTTTCCTTTATACTTGACAGTTTCTGTTGCACTAAAAATAACTTTTATCGGGGAAAAAACCCCAAATCAAAGTGGTCTCAAATTCCAGCTGCTAGGATAAATCCCACAGAAACTTTGGCAAATGTTGTATATGTATATGGTCAGAAAATTTAGATGGTATAGGAGATGTAAAATGAAAACTAAAAACTTACCTTCATATTCCTGTTTAGGTCCTAAACCTAAAGTTTACCACTTTTGAAACTTTCTTGGTATATGCATCTACAAAAACACTGTATACCTGAATACATGCATACAGGAATACATCCTTATATATCCACAGGAAACTATGTTTTAAAAATTATTCATGAATGGAAGAATATAGCAGCCATATACTACATTTGACTTTTTAAATTTAGGTAATCTTAGAGAGATTTCCTAATGAATGCAGCATTACCTCAGTCTCAAATGATGTGTGCTAATTCCATAGCACAGATGGACAATAATTGATTTAATCAGTTTCTTTGTTGATGGATATTTTGCTCTTTTTCCCTCTATTGTAAGTAATGCTGCCCGAAATACCCAATCAAATATCTTTGGCAAGTGTATACATAGAATAAATTCCTGGAAGTTGAATTGCTGGGTCAAAGAGCATGTACATTTTAAATTTTGGTGATTTTGCCAAATTATGCTATAAAAGATTGTAGCTAGTTTACAGTTCCACCAATAGTATCCAAGAGTGACTTTTTTCCCACACTTTTACCAGAAGCAGCTTTTAGTTTTTTATCATATATGATGGCAAATGTAGTGGCGTGGGCAAGAGTAACCTGCCTGGTGAAATTTTTGCAAAGTAATAAAAAGGAGAGCAATATCCTTTCCTTCACGCATCTGTGGATGAAGTTAGAGGGTATAGAAGATTTGGAAGCTTAATTAAAGAGTTTATCTTTACAGTCATTCAAAGCCAGTAAATGCATACAAACCTGAATTAGCCCATCTTAATGATCTTGGCATTTTGTCTTCTTGGAAGCATCAAGATAGATTTAAATGTGTCTTTAGTCTCAGATGGAAATTTTCTTGATGTCTGCTATGATTTTTGTTAGTCAATTCATTTTTATTCATTACTTTTCTTAACTTTTTGCTGTAAAGGAAAGATTTGGTTACTACAGCTAGTAATGGTTGATATGTTTTCTAATCTTTTCCTGATAAAATATTTAACAAAATTAGAATAACTGTCTTTATATCAGAGGCCATGAAATAAAAAATAGCTTTACAAAAATTTAGTTTAATCTATAGTTTTACTTACTTTGTTATTTCAAACTAGGGATAGAATCTTTCCTCAAAATTGGGTAGTCTTTGGATTGCTTCTTTTATTTATTTTTAAATGTATTTTATTTTATTTTTTGAGACAGAGTCTTGCTCTGTCACTTGGGCTAGAGTGCCGTGGTGTCAGACCAGCTCACAGCAACCTCAAAGTCCTGGGCTCAAGCAATTCTCCTGCCTCAGCCTCCACCTCCAGAGTAGCTGGGATTAGAGACACACACCACCATGCCCAGCTAATTTTTTCTGTTGTTAGTAGAGACAGGGTCTTGCTCTTTGTCAGGCTGGTCTCAAACTCCTGAGCTCAAGTGATCCTCCTGGCTTGGCCTCCCAGAGTGCTAGGATTACAGGCCTGAGCCACCGCGCCCAGCCTCTCCTCAATGGGGAATGTGATTCTGAATGGTTCTACAGTCATAAAGTGGTTCTTCCTCCCAGGAAGATTTTCTTTTTCTTTTTTTTTAAATATGTTATTATTTTTGTTTTTGTTTGGTTTTGCTTAATTTTGGGGAAAAAAATGGCAACTATCATTGTGACCTTTTTTCTTTTCAAAGATTTTCACTAAACCCAGGGAGCTAGTTGAGTATAAAATGATTTCTCCTTAAACCAAAATGTGCACTTTTATCTCTAAATATGGTGATATTATGAACTTTTTCATTTTGGATTTTCTCTCTGCTTGGAGAAGGCTGCTTTCATGTAAAGCATTTGCATTTCAATCACTTGGAGGGTTGGCCTATGAGAGCAACCTTTTGTTCATAGTTAATTTTGGTGGGTTCTTTCATTAGCTGTTATCTAGACAGGCATTTCCGCTTGGTTGGCTTCTATCTCTTCTCTTATCTGGTCTTTCCTGAGGCCTAGGTGACCTGAATTGGCTCTGTTCACTGTCTTTTATTTCACTCTGGCTCCCAAGACTCCCTCTGTCAGTTTGTGTTGGCGGTGGGCATTCATTTTGTTCTTGGCGGAGTTTCCCAAGTTCCCCTAGGTGTTAACGGTGCTCACATCTTCTGATGACAATGTTGATTCTCCTTCTTTATCTATTCAGCTACCCTTCAGCCAACCTTTTCACTTCAGTCCAACACACATTTTACTTTTTATTTAGTGGCAACTGGGTCATTTTATAGCATGAATTTAGGAACTTTTTTTATCTTTAGTTCTGAAAGTCAACTCTAGTGTTGAAATAAATAAAATAAGATAAAGGTGCAGCTAGTCAAATCTCTATATTTCTGACATTTTTTGCATGCATCAAATTCAGTATTAGATCTAGTCTTTGACAAAATAAGGTGAAGCTAGAAAATAACTCTATCCTTTCCTAAAAACAATATTTCCTCTAAATATCAGATATCTGTTTCTAAACAATTATTTTAATTCTGCACTGGGATCTCTTTTAAAAAACTATGAATCATCTATCACAATTCAACATAAGACAACTCTGGCTTTAATCCCATTCCAAACTTACTTATTGAAACTCCAAAAAGATCCTTTAAATCAGTCCATTCTATAGAGAAATTTACTTGAGTTTTAGTACCAATCATATATATCACTTAGTGGATAATTGATCTTGGGTAAGCCACCTAACTTTAGGTTCTCCATTTTCTCATCCATAAAATGGGTAAAATGATCCTTATCTCAAGGGCTTTTAAAAGCCAGAAATGGAATAATACATATGAAAGTGCCTTGTAAATAGAAGTGCCATATGTGTTAAGCGTTATTTTTAGGGGCAGATAATAGAACCTAGAGCTTTCTGTCCTTAAATGTCTCCTAAAAACCACTTGCAAGGTTTCAATTGGAAAAGCATTTGCCTGTGTGAATTTTTCAGTTCTTTTAAGCCTTTTTATGATTTTAGACTTTGTTCAGAGACCAATGATCAGCTGTGGAGAGATTTTAAACAAGAGAGTGATATAATTGTACCCAAGCTTTTGAAAAGCCACTCTGGCTGCAGTATGAAAATGGAATGGGAGGTGATGAGAGCAGCGGCAGATGGAGTGAGATCATGCAGGAGGCTGGTAGAGTGAGCATACAAAGGGATAATGGCATTTCGAATTTAGAAGGGGTAGCAGCAAAGACTGATGGGAGTGTCAGCTTTGTCAGATTTCGAGGAGATGTAAACAACCAGATGAGGAAGAAGAAGAGTTAAATGGGTTTTTGGCTTGATCAACTAGAAGGAATTCTGTGACTTTATCCTGTGATGGGAAACATTGGAGGGTTATAGTTTGCAGGATATTGCTGCTTTTCACTAAGATGAGAAACACAGAAGGGTTTTAGTTGGCAGAATTTTGTTGCTTTTTATGGGAATAGGAAACAGAGGAGGAACATATTTGTGGAAGAAGTTACTGGTTCGTTTTTGTGTAAGTGGTAGTTGAGACATTTAAGTGGATAAGTGTTTTTGCAATTGTATATATACTTTTCTGAAACTCTGGAAACCACTGAACTAGTGATGGTAATTGAAGCCACGGGAATGAATGAGGTTATTTAGCAAGAGAGTTTGTAGACTAAAAGAGGAGAGGTTAAGAGAATATCAACTTCTAAGCAGTGAACGGAAGAGGTCTATCCTCTTCCCATCTCATCTGAAAAATTGCAGCTAAGACCATCGAAAAAGTGTGTGGCACTGCCTATATCAAGGGAAGATAGAGTTTTTCTCAACAGTGTTACATGCAGTAGAGACATCAAATAAGATAAGAACTGCACAGTGTCTATTGGATTCACCAAAACGGAGGGCATCAGTCACAATAGTTAGAGCTGTGTTAATGAACGGATGGTACAAACCTGGACATCAATGGAATGAGAAGTAAATGGGAGGGAAGGAAGTTGAGCCAAGAAGAGTGGGAAACTCAAACACTGTGGCTGCTTTGTAGTATGTGCTTATTTGTTGAATAAATGAAAGTAAAGGAGAGACAAGGCAGTTGTGGAGGGAGACATAGGACCATTTTAATTTTATTTTTTTCGTTTAACTTTTAGATAGCAGAACTCTGTGCATGTTTAAATTTTCTTTGGAAGAATGATAAATTAAGAGAAAATAAAGTTACAGGGAAAGGAGAAGAGATAAGGACTGGAGAGGGGCCCCGAGGGGGCAGGTGTGGGTGCATCCAGAGCGTTGCGGGGAGGCATTAGTCTTAGGAAGTTGACACCTCTTCTCTGGAACAGGAAGAAAGGAAAGAGATAGGCAGGGTTGCGAAGAATCGAGGGAGATTCTGCGGCAGTTTATATTTTTCTCTGTATAGCTGGAGGGAAGGCTATTTGTTGAATGATGAGGGAGTTTGTGGGGTTTGAAGATAATGGAGAGATTTGAAGTACATGCTTTGCAGAATGAATAAGAAAGCTAGGGAAGGAAACATCAAAAAGGTTGTCCAATGTAAATTCCCAGTGTATAAGGTTCTTCTTTTCTCCACGCCCTAGGCAAAACTTGTTATTTCTTGTCTTTTTTATAATAGCTATCCTAACGCATATGAGGTGATATTTTATTGTGGTCTTGATTTGCATTTCCCTGATGATTAGTGATGTTGAGCACCTTTTCATATACCTTTCAGCCATTTGTATTTATTCTTTGGAGAAATATCTATTCATGTCCTTTGCCCATTTTTAAATTGGGTTATTTGTGTTTTTTTTTTCTTTTGCTATTGCATTGCATGAGTTCCTTACATATTAACCTGTTATCAGATGTATGGCTTGCAAATATTTTCTCCCATTCCTTTCTCTTCACTCTGTTGATTGTTTCCTTTGTTGTGAGGAAGCTTTTAGTTTTATGCCATTCCATTTATCTATTTTTGCTTTTGTTGCCTGTGCTTTTGGTGTCATATCCAAACAATCATTTCTGAGACCAAAGTCAAAAAGATTTTTCCCTGTATTCTTCTAGTAATTTTATGGGTTCAGGTCTAACAGTTAAGTCTTTAATCCATTTTGAGTTGCTTTTTAAATATGGTATGAGAGAAGAGTCCAATTTTATTCTTTTGCAGGTAGATATCCAGTTTTCCCAACATCATTTATTTAAGAGATTATCCTTTCTCAAATTTGGACCTCAAATGTATTTTAGTTGGCTTACACTGTTTTTTTAAATTTAATTAAATGCTATCATTTAAATATGTGAGTTTTCATGCACACCAACACAAACACATGTGCCCATGTGCACACACACATAACATTTCTAGTTATGCTTACAAATTAGAATAATCTGGCAACAAGGAGTACAAATTCTCCTAACCAAGAGCTGTGTGAATTAGGTGCTCAGTAAAGAGTTGAATAAATCAAAGAGGAATTTAGCATGTAAGGGCTGTTTTTCTCCTTGCTTTTTCTGTATCAGTAGTAGGAATATGCATTGCAATTTAGAATTTAAGGGAATTACCTAGTTGCATAGATTTGGAACAAGATATTAGATGGGATCTGCTAAAATATAAGTAGAATTTTAAGAATGTAATATTATTTCATGACAATAAGGAATATATTTTTGATTTTCTGAACAGATCATCATGAAGTTTAAATTGAAGGACTTGTTCCTTCTCTCCCTTTGATAATATTGTTCCAAAAGTGAAAACTGATTTTGTGTTCTTAGCTAGATTATTGACTGTTCTGTTTTTGAAAGGTCATAGACTTCTTAGCTGCTTCTGTCCATGATTCCTTATGGACAAAGAATTGAAGAAAGTTGTTTGTTTTGTTTCTTCAAGACAGGCCCTCTTCTATCAAGAACTTTACTGTAAAAATACATTTTGTGTCTGTCATGGGATTTAAATATTCTACTTTTGTTCTTCTTTTTTTCTTAGAAGCATGTATTTCTATACTCTCTCTGAATTCCAAAGTTATTTATTTTTTTCCTGCTTCACTGATACCAGAAAAATCTTGTTCATAACTTCCCACAAGGGAAGCATTAATGTTTCTTAAAAATTAAAAAGTCATGTTTATGGATTTAGAAAGATACTGTGATGGTTAATGTTATGTACCAACTTGACAGGGCATGGGCCATCCAGATATTTTGTCAGACATTATTCTGGGTGTGTCTGTGAGGGTGTTTCTAGATGAGATTAATATTTGAATCAGGAGACGAAGTAAAGTAGATTGCTCTTTCCAATGGAGATGAGTCTCATTCAATCAGTTGAAGACCTTAACAGAACAGAAAGTCTGAGGATGAGAGAACTCTGCTCGACTGTTTGAGCTGGAACATTGTTCTTTTCTTTTCTTCGGACTTAAATACTGAAAATCAAGTCTTCTTGGGTTTCACGCCTGCTGGCTTTCAGGCTGAAACTACACTATTGACTTTTCTGGTTCTTTAGCTTGTCAACTACAACTCTTATGACTTCTCAGCTTCTAGAATCATATGAACCAATTCCTTATTCTTTCTCTCTCTTGCTTTCTCTCTTTCTCCCCATATACATGTGTATGGGTGTATGTACACACATTATATACATATGTGTGTGTATATAATATATATACATATATATAAAATGTCCTATTGGTTCTGTTTCTCTGAAGAACCCTAATACAGGTGCCAAATAAAGTGCTTTTTAAAATTTGATTTTTTTTTTTTTTTTTTTTGGAATGGAGGACAGGAGAAGCAGGTATCTGTAGAAACAAAGCCTGAACATAGATGCTATTTTACATTTTACTGAATCAGTTCTCAGCATGTGTCTTGAGTGCTCAATGTTAAATGGGACTATATAGTAGGTGCTCCCATTTTAAATTTGAACTTTGATTTATTCATTTGATAACGTAAAGATAACCATCTGTTCTGAAGATTTACTATCCTACCGATCTATTTAGTGTGCCTCATTATAAATGATTGCTTCAGATAAATTACTAGAAAATTTTTTGATAGAACCATATTTTCTTTTTCCCAATCCATCAAATATTTATGATTTTTCTAAGAATGATGCCGAACAGGAAGTTTAATATTTAGGTTAAAATGTTTCATCTATTTTGGTTCAGATGTCTATCAAGCTATAATGTCTTCCTTAAAAAGTATTTGATCTTTATGGTATGGTATTAATCTTAATGCTTTCAATAAAGGCCTTGCAGTATAACTTATTTATTGATAAAGAAAAGTATGTGTTTAGTGAGTAGGTAATTTGACAGATTAGAGATCTGAGGGTCAATCCTAATATAAGCCTTTCTCAGACTGATGATGCTTTTACAATGCTTTCAACCAGTCAAATTTTCTTTTTTCTTTTTCTTTTTTTGAGCTACTCTGCAAATTTCAAGTTGTGGGGATTTTTTTTCAGCGAGGTGATTTATTAGTACATGGAAGGGATAAGTTAACTAATGATATCTCAAATACAAATTTAAAGGGGATCATGGTACTTTTGAGAACTCTATAGTTTGCTTTTCTTTTTGATTTTGGTCCTGCAGAAAGACACATCCATTTGTTAGTTGGTAAAAAAATGGTGCAAGGATACAGAAAATATGTGCTTCTAGAATTTTAAACAAAATATTAAGTGAAGATGTTTTTTCAGTTGTCCTGCTTTTAAAAAATTATTTTTATTGATACATAATAGATGTATATATTTTTGGGGTACATATGATGATATAATACATTCATATAATCTGTAAAGATAAAAGCAGTGTAATTGGGCTATCCACCACCTTAAATATTTGTCTTTTCTTTATGCTAGAAACATGAATTATTCTCTTCTAGCTATCTCATTTATTGCTTTTTTCCCCATAACTGTTTATGAAATTTCAGCTCCAATCGTAAGCATTGAGTTGT
Source organism: Indri indri (assembly GCA_004363605.1). Taxonomy (NCBI): domain Eukaryota; kingdom Metazoa; phylum Chordata; class Mammalia; order Primates; family Indriidae; genus Indri; species Indri indri. The sequence goes on along the minus strand of RJWJ010004146.1, from coordinate 5,490 downwards.
GCATTTGATCCTAAAGTTGTACTTTAGCTTATGTTTGTATTTGAGTGTTTGCTCATATTTTGTGATGCTGTTAATAGTTGCTGAACCACTGGTGGAGACCATCTTTAGCTTTGATAACCATTATGTCTTGTTATTCAGATGCCCTATTAATTTGGAAAAGCTGGTATTTTTTCTTCCAGGTACACCCTGGAAATGTATCCATGGCTGCCAAATTACAATTAATAGGTAGCAGTCAGGTATTTTGAGGTGACACAAAAGGCGTGTTTTTAGCAGGGCTGTCCTTAGGGTGTGTTCTAAGTGTTAGGTACTGAATTATGTTCCCCAAAATTCATATAATAAAGACCTAACCTCCAGTGTGGCTCTCTTTGGAGATGGGGCTTTTAAAGAGGTGATTAAGATTAAATGCATCATATTGGTGGGGCCCTAATCCAATAGGACTGATGATGTCCTTAGAAGAAGAGAAAGAGGCATGCACACACACAGAAAAGGCTGTGTGAAGATATATCCAGAAGGCGGCTGACCACAAGGCTTTGGAGGAAATCAAATTTGCCAACACCCTGATCTTGGATTTCTACCCGCCCAGAACTGTGAGAAAATAAATTTCTGGAGGGGAGGGAGCAAGACAGTGGACTAAAAGCAGGCTGCACAATGCTGTTTTCAGGGAGAGGATCGAAAATGGTGAATAGATACCCACTTTTGGACTGTCTGAGTGAGGGCACTGAGACTCCATGGAGAGGAGGCAGGAGTGAAGTGAGGAAGATAATATAGAAGTGGGATGAACTGCTCAGCAGGACTGGAGATAATTAGGGAAGATGCCCACACGTGGGAAAGGGAAAGAGCAGAAAAGCCCAGACTCCACACTTCCCCTGAGGACGTTGTGATTGGAGCGGCAGTAGGGCCCTTACACTACAGCAGGCCTCCAGACTGGTAAAGAGGCCTGACTGGAGGCTGTACAGCTGTGTTGCTCTGGAGAGAAGGGCGTGGGAACCGGGGAGATGCAGCAGAGAAGCAGCTTTAAAGGCTCGCAGTGCATCTGCCCCTCCCCGGCCTGGTTAAACTTCTGGAGTAGGAACAAAGCACGCCACCTAGGGACCCATCCCCATGTTCACTGAACAACCGAGGAGAACAGGTGTACCATATCTGCCATCGTTTTTGAGCTGGGAGAAGTGGTCCCAGATGAGAATGCGCCAGCATAAAAATTCCAGCAACATTAAAAAACAGGCTGTCTCACCACCTGCAAAGGATCGCAATAGCTCTCCAATAATGAGCTCCAACCAAAAGGAAATTGTTGAAATGACAGATATGGAATTCAGATTGTGGATGACAAGATTAATGAAATTGAGGAGATCATAAAAAATCATCTCGAAGACACCAAAAATGATTCAGGACATGAATGAAAAATTCACTAAACAGATAACATTAAAAAAAGAGATAATAGATCTTTAAAAAATGAAAGAGTCATTTAGGAAATTGCAAAATACATTGGAAATCTTTAACAACAAACTAGACCAAGCAGAAGAAAGAATTTTAGAGCTTAAAAACAAGGATTTTGAAGTAACCCAATCCTTAAAGATGCAGAGAAAAGAACAAGGAAGAATGAACCATCACTGAGAGAAATATGGGATTATGCAAAGCAAACTAATATAAGAATTATAGGTATCCCTGAGGGAGAATAAGAAACAGAAATAAGCAAAGAAAACCTATTTGAGAGAATAATAGAGGAAAACTTTCCTGACATTGCTAGAGGTTTAGATATCCAGATGTGAGATGGTCATCAGACACCTGAAAGAGTCATAGCAAACAAGACATCACTGAGACATGTACTTATTAGCTTGACCAAATTCAAAGTGAAGGAGAAAATTCTGTAAGCTGTGCAATGGAAACAACAACTTATTTACAAAGGAATACCCATCAGACTAACAGCAGACCTTGCAGCAGAGATCTTTCAAGCCAGAGAGACTGGGGTCCCATTTTTAGTCTTCTTAAACAGAATAACTGCTAGCTGAGAATTTTATATCCTCCAAAACTAAGTTTCATAAATGAAGGAGAAATAGTCTTTTCCAGACAAGCAAACACTAAGGGAATATGTCACCACTAGAATTTGCTCTACAGGAAATGCTTAAAAGATCTCTATATATGGAAAATAACAATTGATAACTGCCAGTGTAAAAACACCCAAAAGTTAAAGCTCACAACCCTTATAAAATACAAGGGAGAACACAAAGCATCTAGTTATCATTCAACATGATGAACAGAACAGTATCTCACATATCAACATTAACATTAAATGTAAATGGTCTTATTGCTCCCTTTAAAGGATATAGACTGGATAAATAAATGAAAAAACGCATCCCAAGTTTCTGCTGTCTCCAGGAAACCCATCTCACTCACAAGGATACTCACAGGCTCCAGGTAAAGGGATGGAAAAAAATTCCACACAAATGGAAACCAAAAGCAAGCAGGAGTAGCTATTCTCATTTCAGATAAAATAGACTTTAGATTAACAATGGTAGACAAAGATGGTCCTTATATGATGATAAAGGGAGCAATTCATTAAGAAGATATAACAATCCTAAATATCTGTGAGATCTGTCCAGAAAGTATCCAGCCATTGTTAATATATATATTAATATTACATGGCTGGATACCTTCTGGACAGACCTCATATACACCTAACACAGGAGCTCCCAGATTCATAAATAAAATACTACTAGATCTAAGCAAAGAAGTAAACAGCAACATCAAATTGCTGAGGACTTCAACACCCTGCTAATAAAACTTGACAGATCATTGAGGCAGAAGATCAACAAAGAAACACTGTACTTAAACAGGACTCTAGAATAAATGGACCTAACAGACTTCTATAAAACATTCTATCCCCAAACTGCCGAATATACATTCTTCTCATCAGCACATAGGACACTTTACAAGATAGATCGTATGTTAGCCCACAAAACAAGTCTTCACAAATTAAAAAAATCAAAATCATTCCATATATCAGATCAAAATAGAATAAAATTAGAAATCTATTCCAAGAAGAAGTCTCAAATCTACACAAAGTCATGGAAATTAAACAACCAGCTGCTGAACAATCCTTGGGTCAATGATGAAAATCAAAATATTTTTTGAAATGAATGACAATCATGACACAAGCATCCAAAATCTATGGGCTACAGCAAAACTAGTGTTGATGGGGAAATTCATAGCCTTAAATGCTTACATCAAAAAGGCAGAAAGATCATAAAATAACAACCTAATGTCATACCTCAAGGAACTAGAAAAAAAAAAAAACCAAACCCAAAGCTAGCAGAAGAAAAGAAATATTAATAACAAAGCTCAGAGAAGAACTAAGTGAAATGAAAACCAGAATGATGATAACAATAAGGAAATATCCAAAGGATCAATGAAGGAAAAAGTTGTTTATCTTTGAAAAGATAATCGAATTCAATAGGCCTCTATCTAGAAAAACCAGAAGTAGAAAAGAAAGGACACAAGTAAGCTCCATCAGAAATGAAAAAGGAGATATTATAATTGCTACCGCAGAAATAAAAATATCATCCATGAATACTATGTAAGTCTCTATGCACACAAACTGGAAAATGTAGAGGAAATGGATAAATTCCTAGAAACACACAATCTCCCAAGCCTGAATCAGGAAGATATAGAAAATCCTGAACAGATCAGTAATGAGCAGTGAGATTGAAGCAGTAATAGAAAAATCTCCCAACAACAACAACAACAACAACAACAAAAAGCTCTGGACCAGGTAGAGTCATAGCCAAATTCCACCAGATCTACAAATAAGAACTGGTACCTATCCTGCAGAAATTATTCCATAACATTGAGAAGGAAGGAATCCTCCATAACTCATTCTATGAAGCCAGTATAACCTTGATACTAAGCCAGGAAAAGACATAACAAAAAAAGAAAACTACAAACCAATATCCCTTATGAGTATAGTTGCAAAAATCCTCAACAAATTACTAGCAAACTGAATTCAACAACACTTCAAAAAGAATTCACCATGATCATGTTGATTTCATCCCAGGGATGCAAGGATGGTTTAACATGCCCAAATCAATAAATATGATTCGCCACATAAAGAAAAGCAAAAGCAAAGAACACATGATCATCCCAATAGATGCAGAAAAAGCGTTTGATAAGATCCAGCACACTTTCATGGTAAAAATCCTCAAGAAACTAGGCATATAAGGAACACACCTCAACATTACAAAAGCGATACATGACAAACCCACAGTCAATATCATACTGAATGGGGAAAAGTTGAAAGCATTCCCCCTAAGAACTGGAATAAGACAAGGATGCCCACTGTCACTGCTTCTATTCAACATGGTATTGGAAGTCTTAGCCAGAGCAATCAGGCAAGAGAAAGAAAGGGTCTCCAAATAGGGAAAGAGGAGGTCAAACTATCACTTTTTGCTGATGATTTGATCCTGTATCTAGAAAACCCTAAAGACTCCATAAAAGACTCCTAGAATTGATAAATAAATTCGGCAAAATCTCAGGTTACAAATTCAATGTACACAAATCAGTAGCATTTCTATACACTAATAACAGTAAAACTAAGAGTCAAATCAAGAACTCAGTACCATTTATAATAGCTGCAAAGAAAATAAAATACCTAGGAATATACTTAACCAAGGAGGTGAAAGATCTCTACAAAGGAAAACTACAAAACACTGATGATAGAAATCACAGATGACACAAACAAATGGAAAAACATGCCATGATCATGGATTGGAAGAATCAATATTGTTAAAATGTCCATATTGCCCAAAGTGATTTACAGACTCAATGTAATCCTCATCAAAATACCAATGGCATATTTCACAACAGATACAGAAACAATAATTCTGCACTTCATTTGGAACCAACAAAAGGCCAAATAGCCAAATCAATCTTAAGCAAAAAGAGCAAATTTGGAGGCATCACATTACCTGACTTCAAACTATACTGCAAGGCTGTAATAACCAAAACAGTATAGTATCAGTATAAAAGTAGAGATACAGACGGATGGAACAGAGTAGAGAACCCAGAAATAACACCATCTACCTACGACCAACTGATCTTTGACAAATTAGACAACAACATACAATGGGGAAAGGAAGCCCTATTCAATAAATGTTGCTGGGCAAACTGGATAGCCACATGCAGAAGAATGAAAGAGGACTCCTATCTCTTGCCATATGTAAATTTTTCTTTTTTTTCTTTTCTTTTTTCTTTTTTTTTTTTTTTCAGACAGAGTTGTACTCTGTTGCCTGGGCCAGAGTGCCGTGGCATCAGCCTAGCTCATAGCAAACTCAAACTCCTGGGCCCAAGCAATCCTTCTGCCTCAGCCTCCCGAGTACCTGGGACTACAGGTATGCACTGCCATGCCCGGCTAATTTGTTCTATATATTTTTAGTTGTCCAGCTAATTTCTCTCTATTTTTAGTAGAGACGAGGTCTTGCTCTTGCTCAGGCTGGTCTC